>OZ007570.1:18655973-18785973 GCA_963931925.1 Onchidella celtica | reverse complement strand
ACTGAAGTAGGCCAGAGAAAGATATAGACACACTGTTTCTCATCGATGGTGCTTGGCAAATATTTTGGTGGGGCTTCGGACTTGAGAATGGGGATTTTTCATAGTTAAATTCACCGGCTATTTTAACTTAACTGTGTAGAAAAACTGTTGCGTGTTTATGTCATGTTAAAAACTTCATCTGATTGTTTAGGCTACATACTGAATATTATATGGATATTTTTTAATCGTTTAGTAGAGCATATATTGCAGAACTGCACACTCTTCTCAGCACTGCGGGAAACAAATTGGCCTAAAACCCACCGACCTGAATGTCAAAACTCTGTGGTATTCTGCCAGGACTGCAGAAAAACTAATATCTATATTTTCTTAAAAGAACAAATCTGCAGATTTAGATTTGGTGAACAAAAAAGAAGAAAGAAAGAAGACAATCGTTTAGTGTATAGGGTATACTAACCTTGACCTATCATTGGGGGGGGGGGGGGGGGGACACTTTTCACTTTTTTTGGGGGGGGGGGAAACTGAAGTGGGAAGTGGGAGAAAAGAGGTTGGGAAACACTGGTACAGACAGTGAGTTTACTCCCAGTTTAGTATATGAGTCAGGAATCTGCTTGTATAATTATCAGCATTCTTACACAGTCATGTCTTCTTCTGAAAAGCCATCAAGTTTCCCATGTTCCCACCAGCGGCATTTCGTTTATTGTTTGTTTGTTTCTTTTTTTTCAGATAAATAATTTTCTCTGTAAGAAAATAACGACAACAAACAGAATGATAAAGTTACAGTAAAGAATCCAGAAACATTCTTCTGGATTTCGAAAGGTAGTAAAATTTTTCTCGATTACTTCCCCTGGCTCGTGAAGTTTTCGCTTTCAGTGGCGAAGTGTCGGGGTGATATCAAGGGATTTTTTTTTTGTTCTTGTCGGTCGCCCACCACAGACTGGAAATCCATCGTGAAATGGAGAACAAGTTGCGGCAGGGGTGGGGTGGGGATTTGGGGAAGAGCCTGCATACTGGCCAGGTGTTTGTTTTGATAACTCTGGTCTGACGTGGACATTCACTGATGCATTTTTCTTAAAATTGTGTCTTTTAAAGAAAAACACGTCTTTTTAAGAAGAACACGGCCCAGTTTTCAGAAGAATGCAGTGTCTTTTCCAGAAGAATACAGCTGTTATTTTGAAAGAATGCAATGATTGTCTTTTCCAGAAGAATAAAGCGTTTTGTTTTTTTTTTAAAGAATGCAATGTCTTTTCTAGAAGAATACAGCCTGTTGGTTTTTTAAAGAATACAATGTCTTTTCTAGAAGAATAAAGCGTGTTTTTTTTTTTTTAAAGAATGCAATGTCTTTTCAAGAAGAATACAGCCTGTGGTTTTTTAAAGAATACAATGTCTTTTCTAGAAGAATAAAGCGTGTTTGTTTGTTTTTTTTTAAAGAATGCAATGTCTTTTCAAGAAGAATACAGCCTGTTGTTTTTTAAAGAATACAATGTCTTTTCTAGAAGAATAAAGCCTGTTTGTTTTTTTTTTTAGAAGAATGCAATGTCTTTTCCAGAAGAATACAGCCTGTTTTTTAAAAGAAGGCAGTGTCTTTTCCAGAAGAATAAAGCGTGTTTTTGAAAAGAATGCAATGTTTTTTCCAGCAGAATAAAGCGTGTTTTTGAAAAGAATGCAATGTTTTTTCCAGAAGAATTCGTGTACAAGAGTATGGAGATGCAAACAAATTCCTGACCAGAGGAGTTTAAGGCATAATAATATAGCACACTGAGACAAGTCTTGTTCTACGTCGGTTTTGTGGGCTAAGGAGTTAAACGAGACCTAGAGAGTTCGACTGAAATGTCTGTCCGCTGGTTCATTCAAAGAAAGTTTACGTTTGAGTCAAAACCAATGGAAAACGAATTTACTCAGTGTGTTACAAGCCCAGAAGTGCATAATTAATTATGGAAGCCAATTCACTGCCTATAGCTCCCTACGGCAGTTCACTGGCTGTCTAATTGTCAGCAATACATGTATTTCATTCCGTATTGGGAAATTTATATAAGCTGGACTACATAACGTAAAGTAATTCACAGTTCTGTTGTCTACCATGTTAATATCAACACAAAGGTGTAATATACATAACCAAATTGGCTCACTGCAATCGGAACATCCAGTAATAGTGGGCCTATTGTAGGGACACTGACAATATTGATCAGCCTCAGTATCACGATTTTCTTAATCTAACAGTTCTTTATTATCTATAACAGGTCGATGAAAAAGGGCGGCGATGTGGGTCTTTTATACTGAATTTGGATTTATCAACGTCTTGACATAGGGGCTGACAGGCAATCGTATATCCAAATTTGACAGTCATGCAGTTAGGCCTTTACCAAGTATGGCATGGGTTCAAACGCCTAGAATTGCGGCGAAGAAAGAAAAATGCTGCGGAGGTTCGATTCAAATTCAAATTATTGTACTGTGTAATTTTCGAATCTCTAATCAGTGTCCTAGCTACAGTTATAGTATTTGACGCTGGCATTATCCTGATGAAGTGTTAGAACCGCCGCTCATTGCACTATAATAATCATAGCTTAATGTTGATCACTTTAGATGGTGTATTGATGTATAACGTGGTGAATATTCGTTAAAGTTTAGTGGGTCCAAGCTGACTCTGTCTGTGTGTAAGATATGATGAGATAGGATAAAGTTCATTATTATCCTATTGTCAGGAAATTTGTTGTCACAGCATCAGTAACAGTACTACAGTAAATACAATATCCATGGCACACAGGTCTTTGATGCAAACAGCACACACATACATGGCTCACACAACATTACCAGCAAGTAAGAAAATTACTCACAATCACACTGTCGGAACAACGTGTGCATACGTTTATGTGCGTTTCTGTGTGTGCGAGTGCGAGTGTGTAATCTTGAAAAAGAGCAGTGTGTGGAAAGGTCGTCGTTCCTTGATTTGCTGGCAAAAAAACAACAACATCATTACTTTTTCATTAGTTGTGAATGAATGTATAGACGCTCAGACTCAGTAAACCATCATGAATCAACCATTCTCAGCTTCTGTTTAAAGACTTAAGTTTGAGTTTCGGTTTTACGGCGCGTCGGCACGACAACAGCCACTTTCCGGGTTATTTCACGGTCTATTTGGGCATTTTATGTACGTTTGGTATTAAGAGCTTCATCAATATAAATGTCACAGATGTAGAGCAGCCTTTTCTCTACTGTGATTCCTCCCGTTATGTCGGCGAAAAAAAAACGCTGAGATCAGGATTTGTGTACGTGCAAAAACGTGAAGAACTTCGATGAACACACTTTTAACCTTACAATATTGCACTTGCTGAGGACAAAAGTTTGCTACCTTTGAGTGAAAGAAGGTCATTCTGCATTGAATGTTTTTTTTCAATATAGAAACTTGAATTAAACTGCTACACCTACAGTCCAAATGAAAGACGGCCGTTACATTGCTGAAAGAACCTAGTGTGATCGTCACCTCTCTCGGCTTTGAGATTACAAACAGAATGAAAATGAAAGTTGATTCAGTTGACTGCACAGCCGTGCACTGAACAAGCCAAGCACTTACAGTTGTAACAAAAGTCACCACGGAAGGCCGACAGACACACCTGTGCATAAATACAAGCACTTAATATGATTTAAGCTGTTTAATTTTAGAACGGGGATTGGCATCGATCAGTTTTTATATCACCCGCTTATACATTCTTGAATACCATTCGTCAGCATTTTGAAACTATTAAAGCAATACAGAAACACTGAGTACATTAAGAGCTACCAATTACTGTATTGGAAACATACCTGTGGTTACAATCATCGGAAAATAGAGACCTTGGACATAATTTACAGAAAACAACGCTTTTTTTTTAACCAGTGCTGTTTCAACGGATGAGCTCTCTTTCCCTTTGATGTCGCTGCTTCAACGAATTCGCATTGTGCGATATTTTTTTGCTTGTGTCTGACTTTTGAACCTGTCAGCGTTGGTTTCCTTTGTTAAGTCCATTAAAACTTTAGTTATTGCTCACAGAATAATTGACTACACTGCTGACCGACAGTTTTGAGATCGTTTGTTTGTCGGGAGTCCGGCCGAGGCCTAAGGCCATTGGCTCCAGCGTAGGACAGAACAGTCAATGAACTTCAAAAAAGTTTGTTTTAGTTGAGTATTTTTCTCTTAAAAGTTTGGTCTTAAGTAGATCTATTAAATTGAGGAGCGATTATAGCTAGTGCATGTTCAAATGTGTGAGCCAATACTGTCCTCCAAATCTCTAGGACTTTACTTGAGAGAAGAAGGGGGTGGGAGCGGGGGGGGGGGGATTTCTTTCGGTCAATTAATTTTGTAAATTGAACGAGTTGTACCATGACAACAATTGTATAAATATGAATCTGATAGGTCCTGAGCAGTATTCAAACATGGTGTCGCGATGTGGGTTAGATGGGGATAATTCGACTGACACTCTTTCGAGGTCCGCTCCCACAATCGACGAACACACAAAAAAAATACTTGCACTCTAAAAACTAAATACATCAATTGCTTTGATTTTTAGCAGAACTGTAGGGCAGTTTAATTACAGGAATTAATGTAACAAATATAATTATAAATATCAATTCAAAGGCAACTGAATCTAACGAATGAAACTACAGCTTTCTATAAAGACTAACTTATTCACTCTAACTACTTGCAGGTCATATGAGTTAGATGCCAAATAGAATCCGCGCACGTGGCGACGGATATAACAGTTTAAATTCTATTAATTCAATGAGACATGTTATGATATGGACATTTCCTCTAGACACGCCATGGAGAATGCTTGTACAACCATGCGTTGTCTGGCGGTAGCTCTGAAACTGTCTTCAAAAGTAAGTAGAACGGTTCACTTTCATCATTACAAATTAGTATGAACTCTCACCATTAGGCCCTCACTGGGAGTGAGAGCGCTGGATATAAACGCTGTGGGTTCATATCAAACCAAGTAGCTTAGGCTCTGGAGCTTTAAAATCATGCTCCTCACAGTATGGACTGCTCAACTGCGTCTCTTATGTCTCTCATCTGGCTGAGGACTATCGCCGTCCACCTCGTAAATGGATTGTCTACATGTGGCCTCTATCTAAGCTCTGCACGGGCTTAAATACTAAAGCTATGTCTCGACCTTCCGTCCAGATTCATACATTTGATTGGTGCAGCCGCTTCAGCTCAGCCTGCAATATTAATTTATGCTTGTCATGGCCTTGCGCCAAAATCAAGGTCAATTTTACGGTCTAGACAAAATTTAAAAATGCGAAACATTAACTACTAAAATCTTCAAACCACGTGCTTTCTACTCTTATGCACGAATTTCCGAACGCCAACTAAGCGTCTAAATAAACTACCTTTACTCGCCCCATTATCTATGTTAATCAAAATCACGGGGTCGAGAACTGCTCTGTCATTCCTAGCTATACATTTATTCTGTCTCGCCCCTCCTTCTCTCCATCCATCAGAAAAAAGGTGTTTCAAAACAAACTGTTCACGAGAATAGCTCAAGGACAATTTACGCTGGTTATCATCAACAAGATCGTAAAAATTAACTCACTGACGTCGTGACCTAGCACGGCATTTATGATCCTAATGTGATCGTGACACATGGGCAAGACATCATTGGCTTCAAGTGTTGAGAAATTCGCCTTCAAAAGTGGCTATGCTTACATCTTGTCTTGAGACGCTTCATTTATACAAAGAAGAGAAATTCCGAATAGTTCTATCTACTGTGATAAGGATTCTACATGACGCGTTTATTAAAACACTAGCTGAGTACCCGTTCGATGAACAGGTTTGTGTAGGTTGTTTTTTTTTGGGGGGGGGGGGGGGTTACGACGCTTGTGAACTAAGAAAGGCATTAATGCTGCACAGATAGCTTATAAGACTAATAAGAGGGTGCAACAACAAAGGACACCACTTCAGACCGAAAGGAATAAGAACAAAAGCAGAGATGCGTAAGGTCATCCCCAAAACTCAGCGGTAGGACAGTACACAGTGTGCAGTGGTGCGCACCGAAAATTTTCAGGAAGTGATGATGTCATAAAAACCTACTGCATGTCAGTGAGCTTAGTGGAAATTGGGGAAACAATAAATTTCCACACACAAAAAAAAACTACACCAATTAGAGACTTCTATTAAAAACTGTGCACTCTTACATCCATTCTGGTGCACCATATAAAATTTGAAGTCTGAGTGTTGAGTGGTTCAGAAGCCTTTTGCAACGAAAAATCTCAAGTCCACAAAGCTGAGTTCCCGGCCCAGCCCGGGATAAATCGATTTATTAGTTTCAGTTCTGGGTGATTATTATGGACCTGCTTCATTTTGCCTGTTCCTTTAGCTTTATTTTATTTTTGTTTGTTGGTTTGTTTTTAAATACGTTTTACTGCTCTTCCTTTGCGCGTTGACGTCCTGCACGTCCCGCCAGCACCCGTCAAATGGCTATGATTTGCGCACGGGTTAGTTTGTTTGCACATCGCAGGAAGTGATAACGTCATGTGTTAATGGAAAAGAATTATTATAAAATTTTCCTAGGCATAATTATTGAAAACACAAACCTGTGTACTTTTGGCCCTGCAGCGTCAATCTCCCAATTCCAGACACTTTCTTTTTCCTAGACTAGGCACACTGAGAACACACACAGTTTTATAATTGATAGTCTAATCTTCAGTCTCATCATTCATACCAGCCTTAACCGGAAGTTGTTTTGTGAGTGTGATGTTGTAACCGGAACCAATCTCAATTACATTAATTTGCCGAAAAAATAGATCGAACGCCAATGTGTCGCAACCTAGCAACTAATACAAATGTTCTGCGAGTTATTAATTATTTGCGTATTTTCTGTGCCGGGGACACGACCACAGTCTATACTAAGCGTTGTATAAAATCTGAGGGCCACCGAATCAGCATTAACAGAGGAGTAGCGAAAGGCGCCTGCAATTGTCGTAAGGTTTCACTTTTATTAATATAGATATTATAAGTAAGTTTCTGAGGTGACTGAAATCACAATAATAGTAGAACAATACGAGAATAGTAATACTGGTGACACTTATAAAGTTCTTGAAGCCTTTTTTTCAATGCAGGTTTCACAATCTCTCCCTTCCAGCTATCAAAGTTACCTTCTTTGTTTTTGACTTCGACATGTTATGGGAGTGTATGGCATTCAACAAGTGTCTTCGGCGGAAATGGCTGGAATACACCGAGTGTCCAGCAGCAAATATTGGACATGTCCTTGCAGAAACAAACATGTTGGCGAAAGGATTTGGATGCTTGTCCTCCCAATCAAACGCCGCACGTGGAGGACACGCGCCACGGATTCCTAGGCAAATTTGATTTGGCTTGAGGCTAACAGAGACAAACTCTATTCAGCAGATTTCTTTGTGTTTCGCGTCTATTGTTGGCGCATCAAAGTTTTAATCCCTGTGAAAACGACGTCTCTTTTTGTTGCCGGATTCTGGCCCTTAGTACTTGTTGCATATCACTGAGGAAGCCAATGTCTTTGTCGACAATGGAATAGTGTTAAGTCCCAGATGAAGAGAGACAGCCGCGCTATGGGGGTTATTGAACGACACCCCTGCAAACTTTGGACATTGGGCAATGTCAGGATTCTCTCCCGTCACACAACACAATCATGGAGACAAGGAAGAATGCGTAAAGTGGACAGAACGAGCGTGAAAAGACCAGGCAAAATCTATTGTAGAGAATGAATGACGGACAGTGGTTGAGGTAATTGCCGGGATGGCTTTAAGAGTGTATTTATTGTACAGTTCAGGCTTTTGAATTTTGTTTACGCCGTCTTTCAAACAATATGGCAAGAGAAGAGCTCATAATGAAGACACTCGTTGAAATACGACATACATGTAAATCCCTCAACCAGGATGCAAAATACAATGGACTGATACGATTGAAAGGGGAGGGGGGGGGGCGGAGAGTACAATTAAAACAATAAAGAGCGAAGGTTGGAACATGGAAAGAGAAGGGGGTATGACAATTTTGAGCACATGATGCAAGAGAAAACAAGAGTGACAGACATTGTGTTTAAATACATGAAAGGAAGGCGCGTCAAGGGGTGTGAGAAGTAAATAACGGAAGAGTTAGTAAGGGTTACTAGAGAGTCATCAAGACACAAAGGAAATGAAGAAGGGGAAAGTTCCATTGATTCGTGTTCACAAGCGGAGCAGCTGAAGATGAGAGCAGTGGTACCCACTGCTAAAGGTGAATGGTAAACCTATCTTTTCTTTACCGGAGCCCTTCTCTGTCCAAACCAAATTTCAATTATCCCAACGGGCATCCATCCCTTGGCGATAGTTCTGTCAGAAGTTTCCCCTGCAGCAGTTTTCGCTGTAAACGTTTAACGCCTCTTGGCTCAATAGGGGGTCACCTATAGGGTCCAGCCGGTGCCTGTGTTTGAAGTCTAGCCCTCTAGACCAATGACCAGTGGTCAGATCTGAATTTAGACCCTCTTTTTGAAGGCTGGAGATAACGCAACGATCTGCTTCAGCTTGCTGCCACATCCTCCTTCCAGGCTGGAGAAACACGTAACTGAGTGGAAGATAAGTGCGTCTCGTTTCTGCTCATTAGATTATTGGTCCCAGCATGCTCTCTCCAGTAATTGTCACTTCCGGCTCAGCGTCGTGTGGGCAATGAAAACAATACTGCCGCCTTTGAAACTGCCGGGGAGTCCACCTTGTGAAGTGGTTCCGCCTTTTCATAGATGGTCTCATCAAGATGGTCTCATAATTGTTTGAATCCGGAATGATTAATGGGCGCATGCTAGCCTGATAGTACAGAAATAATGAAGGCCTCAAGCTGTTACTCTCCGTTTCATTTCTGTGATGTCTACGGGCACATACACATGCTGCGAGAGGGGGGCATTTGACAGAATAATATAATATATTTGAAGATATAAATTCCACGTAACAGTAGTCGATCCTGGGCTGACAGACAGATATCCGAGCCCTGGGAATATGGAAAAGTCAATGCTTTATACATATAGACCTGGAAAGTACATGAAGAGTTGTATATAATTTATATTTTTATATATTATTGTATATCTATATATTATTTATGATTATATTTTCGAAGGAAATATGTGTTTGTATAGAAATGTTGAGTTCTATGAAAAAATCTCCTTCTTCAGCATTTCTGAAATTTTGTATGCGGTGTAAATGCTCAGACCAGGACAAATTGACAATGGCAGGCAGTAATTAAACGTATTCTCATTAATTGGTAGAAATGTTATATAGCTTACTTTGACGCTTTTTAACTGCAGCCTTATTGCTGATTGATAATGACAATTTTGTGGAGATAGAAGATGGGATAAAGAAGACGAGGACAAAGATGAAATAATGAAGTAGAATTGATGATTAGATTACCGATAATCAAAATTCTGTTAGTCGCAAGCAATGTGTACAGCACAATGAATGCCAAAGCAAAGTCTGAATATGACATAACACGAGTGTATGCATCGTCCAGTTTAAGGGAAGTTCCGTTTACCAATCATTAAATCGTTTAATGTATGACAACATCCCTTTCCCACGTGTCATTGTAACTTATTACACTTGTAACATTCAGAATTTCATGATAAAATAGTATAGAAAAAAAGTTCAGTAAGAGCTAGTAAACCACAAAGACAGGGCAAAATTATCATTCCAGGATGCAGAAATCACATAATGAACTTTGCCGAATATTTAAGGACCACTTATCCATACTTCATCTCCTTTGCCTAACTAATGCTTAAGTGTCTTTAAAAAAACTTCCTTGATTTAGTTTGCTGATCTGTGTCCCTTAATTAACCGTTCTCTGAAATGCTTAGTATCGAAAGCATGCTATCCTCACCAAATACGCAAATCTTAAGGGTTTTACAGATAGCCCCTGAATTAAACATGACAGTCATATTGATGTGTGCACATCCAATTTACAAAAACATAGCTAAATTCACGCCTGGGTGTGTTTAACGTCATCAATTTTCCAATTAAGTATTCTTCCAAATAAAGAAAGAGAAGGACGAGCTTCACAATGCATGAATTTTAATTCTTAACGTGCATAAAATGGGTCCAGCAACATATTTTAAGTTCATGTTCCGGGAGATATTTAGGAGGGTAATTAAAAGGATACGCATTTCGTGTTTACAGTCTAAAGAGTCTAATATTTGTTCCAGAATTTTATTTATCTAAGTTTTTCTAAGCTTTCATTTCTCTGCAGGTCTGTATCTCTGAGAAATAACCAGCTAATCCCCTAACTTTCACCAAAATTTGGCCCGTCTTTATTCTTCAGGTGTCTCATTTCGGAAAATTTCCTATGGGACATTTCTACCTCAATGGCCATCCTCCAAGTTCAGTGTTCGATAAAGAAGAAAAATAATTGTCATTGCTAATGTTGATTTAATATCCTCTTTCTCATGATCGAACTTGAAGTCTCCGTTAATGGCATTGCACGAAGGTTATTACTGCCTGCACCAAGAGACGGTAAATACGGATTATTGTATTGGGCTCATCAACTAGAAATGGTACGAAATGCTAAAACCTTGATCCTGTGTTGACTTTTATATGGAGAGATCCTATCTCTGGGGGTGAAAATCGGTACATCTATTAGCATGTCTCTCTCTTTGTCTTCCCCACATGTAACTCGAACAGTTTCCATCAGCAGAATGAATGCCTTAAAAACAAACCAAAAACAAAAATTGGTGATGCGGTAAGTCAGATCTGTTTTTCCTCGGTTTAGTGGACTATTCAGTTAATTGGGACCACGCGTATTAGACACAGTGAGACTGAAACAAGCCTGTCTCTCTAGTTGGTTAAAAGGAAGTTCAAAGTCGAGTTTAAGCCGGCCCCAAAACAAACTTGACTCGGTGCGCTTCTAGTCCCATAGTCTAATTAGCTAATCTCTGTTGATTCTTCTTATTAACCGAATTCTTCCAAGCCAGAGCGGAGATCATGTCTGTGGTGTCCACAATTTCCAAAGACCACTGTACTGTTGTGGCATACAGCATAATATCATGAATGGGTCTATATAATTATTATCCATGAGTTCGCTGTTTCTCAAAATTGTAAGAATATTATATCGTTTCTGTTTCTTATGTAAGCTCACATGAGACTTGAATACAAACTGACAACGAGAAAGCCTCTGAATAAAGCGCCTCACTTTTACACATCTGTAAAGTACATTGTCATACACTTTTTGGGCGGAGAGGGGGGAGGTCCCCAGGGTGTGAAAAGAGGGTAAAGGTTTCGGAGAAGCATGCGTACGCTTTTCAATTTGTGCTGTAGAAGTAAAAGAGTTGTTGTTGTTGTTTTATTTTCTATTTTCCCTCTTTTGCATTAAATTTTGAAAACCGTGTTTCTAATGAATTAGTAGTCAAACTGTACATGGAGAGTTAATGTCTTAAATGTTTTTAAACATCAGCGTCCTTTCATCGAGGTTCCCCCATTCTAATGCTTATTTGCTCGTACAGCGGGAGGAAGCGGGTTGAGGTCAAGCGTATGAAAGGAGTAAATGGCCAGAAAGAGGGGAAAGGGGCCAGATCATGGCTCTTCACCCCGTGTTGGGGGACCGTGTTAGGGGTAAGCCAGACAAGGGCTGGTGTGGGCTCCAAACTGAGTGGCTCGTCGTCTGATCATTGTGCATCACTCTAAAACACTACTTACTGCCTATATCACCGCGGTGTGGGCAGTGGGTAGTGTTTTAATAATAATAATAATAATAATGGAGATCATTATAGCGCCTATTCCAAACAAGTTCGCTCTAGGCGCTTTACAGAAAGTCTTGTTCTCTCGATATGCAACTCTCTCTCTCTCTTTCTTTCTCTCACCATCTCTCTCTCTCTCTCTTACTCTCTCTACCTCTCTCTATCTCAGAGCAAATTGTAACGCAGCCTATTAGGCGCAGTTCACAACTCACAACAGGTCACAACTCACAAAATGACAGTAAATGGTGCCAGGCAATGAATATTTGATTCGTTCACACAACGAAAAGGAAGTTTTAGTGTAATGCATAGTAGTTAGGTGGCGATCCACCAACCTGAGCCTTCCGCCAGCCCTGGTCTGGCTTACCCCTTAAGCTGGACTTTTCATGTGTACGGAAACGGAAACGTCAATATTTCATCAAATAGTAAAATAAAAGAATGTTTCCATGTGTACTGAAACGGTGATCCGGCCCAAATGAAAATATTCTTTCTATTTTACTACTGACAGGGATTTTGACGTTTCCGTTTCCGCACATATGAAAACTCAGCTTTATTTTACTTTCTGATCTATAATAATATTGAACCGTGAAACCAGCTCAAATTTTCTACATTTGGCTTTGTAATCAGACTACTGTCCCATAGCAACATCCCCTAAGGTATTTCCACAAAACCAGAATGTTTTCACTCAAGAACACAAAACAACAGTTTTATTTATTTCTCTCGAGGCGTGCCCCAGATCTTTACCTGAGTTGACCTGACCAAGACCTCTGTTGTTGTCACTGGAATTAACTGTGGTGTCGCGGCTTTGTTTTAGCTGCCAGCTGATTTCACTATTTATAGGCCACTGCGGTACGGATGTCACAACTTCAAAGACAAAGAGGAGACAGTGATAGGATGTCAGAATTAAGTGTTACAACTGCAAAGTCGGCGTTATGAAACAAACAACAAAAATAACAATGCAAACTACCTGGTGAGGATTTTATTTACCTGTCACTGAAGTTAGTCTAGGTGACTACACAGAATAGGGAACTGTCAGTTGGGAAAGAAGCCCACATTTCGTGACTACAGGAAGTGCATGCACCACCATTTTGGATGAATGCAACATTCACTTGACTTGATCGGCGGTAAACAATACCCGTTTGTACATCTCCACGGGGAGTAAGAACTTACAAACGGCTCTAAATCTTTTCAATCAATCCAAAAATATGAACAAACCATAGTAAACAGATATGCACACTGCCTTTGGTGAAGACCGTCTCTTTAAATTCTTTTTACCGCCGTGATCTAGTGTCTCGATTTGGCGCAAGTGAGATATCTCTTTAAATACATACTCTCTGATGTTACATTAAACATCATTGGCGCGCGTGCCTAGTTACGGACAATTGACCTCATCCAAAATGGCGCAGGGTTAGTCAAACTCGATGACGTATTCCTGCACTATCAAACAAGTCCTTTTAATGGTCCCTGGAAAAAATCTATACCAAACAAACCCCTGTTATGATCCCCGGACAAAAAAAGTCTATATCAAATAAGTCTTTCTTATGATCCATGGAAAAGAAATCTATATTAAACAAGTCCTTTTTTGTAGTTCCCAGGGGAAAAAATGTTTTTCTTTTTCATTCCACTGCTTTTACTTGTGACTCTAGACGTGCAGAAGTATTGCCTCTGAAACTTCATCAGTACTACTGGGCCATGTCTTGAGTGCAGAGAGATGAAGCGATCTAACCATTCACTCATCGGGTCGATTACCCTTGAACCGTTGGAAAGTGGTTGTTAAAGAATATTCACTTTGGAATATCGTGAATCGTGCTGACAGTAAGACTGAGAGATACACCGTACGTTAGATCTATTTCAATAAGGCAAAAGGTTTGCAAGGCGTGAATATTCGCTGGTAGTTTGGAAAGGAATGAATCGAACACGTTAGGCCTAATGGACGCAGTTACAGTAGCCTGCCTGGGGGGGGGAGTTCAAGATAGCTTGGAATTTGGTGCCGTTCAATCTTTTTTATTTGACTCATTTTGATTTAGAAGAAGAAAGAAATTATTGCATGTTTCCGAAAATAGACGTCTTCATGAAAAGAAAAAAAGAAGGGGCGGTGGGGATTCTTGTGGTATTACCATGCCACTAACTATATCCTGTTTCTCCCGTGTGGCAGATTACTGGGTCTTCACAAAGAACAGTGCTCCAGTTTTGTTAAAGAAGGAAACACTTAGAGAGTCTGTCACGTCCTGGTACTGTGTATCTGCAAAAACACTCACAACACATGCAGTAAGTAGGTAACAAAACTTAAATTACATTGTGAAATCTGATCTTTTGCAGCTGAGTTTTGCTGCATCAAAAGTAAAGCCAGAAAAAAAAAAGTATTAAAAAACAAAAAAAAACAAGAAAGACTTCAAAAACAAAATCATAAAAGCTAAGTGCGCGTTCATTACTTGCTTCAAAGAGTCCATTACTTTTTCAGTGTGACTATGTATGGCACAGTATAAGCACGACAGATTTCACTGAGCAAATAAATTACATGTATATAGAAATGGATTTCCCTGAAGGCTCACTCGTCCCTCTGGAATATAGTTCTTACAAATATAGTATGGGCAGTGGTCGAAAGAGTGGAGCCCCTATTATTCAGGGGTCTTTTTTGGCAATTCTCAGGTCCAAATGGCAAAAAAAACACCTTTTCTTTTTTTAAAGGAAACAAGGAAAAAAAAATGCAAAAAACTATATAAATGAACTGGATGATAGTCATTGATGTTAATTAGTGCGTTACTTTGCCGTTCTCAGCCAAAATTCAAAGGACAAAATAAAAACATATAATGAAATAAAAAAAATAGAAAACGGCAGACACAAAATACGAAAACGGAACTGGAATAAAAGTAAAATGGAGTTATTCATCTGGAAGGATTGCTTCACACGAATAGTCCTCTATATTCACGTATTGGTTATGTATGTATTCACAATTCGTTTAACAAGTACTCATTTGCTGTAGTCCGTACGCAGTTGTAGTCAAGACAAGACCAGCCAACTCCTCAAGAATGCCTTGCCACACAACTATACGGTTTCTCACAGGAATCACTACTGTACAAAATGACAATAGCACTTGAAAAGCGACAAATGACCAAAACCTTAGCCCATAAACAGACTACTGACTAAATAACACGGCAGACTGATCCACTGTATTTCTTTACTACTACATCAGTCGGATCAGTTTGCCCGCAGCCAGCCACGACCGAAAAATCGGTGGGTGTCGTGAAAGCGAAGAGAACCGAAGACAACCTCTTCAATAATGAGAATTCTGAATGCAAATTCATATTTATTGCAAACTTTCTATGTATCCGTTATGCTTTTGTGTTTTATAAATGCCTGCCAACCTTTTTGGAACATGTCGTTCTGGTGTTTATGTGCAATATTTAGCGACTCAGCAAAACCCATAAGGCCATACTAGAACTCTTTTATTTGCTTTTGGACTGAGGATCGGCAGTAATAATAGATTACCTCTGGCTTTTGGGCCTAGCGTTTCACTCATTTACAGTTATGTCAATAGAGGAAGGCAAAAAGGTACGTCTCCCACCGGACTTTATTGCTTGCCCATTCAAGCACGTGATCTTTGGTACCGCACAAGCACAGACTGACCTCACGTGGCATATTGATGATTATCTCAGTAAGGCTGTAACATGGGAGCTATAGGGAATTTCGTAGCTTTAGAAAAAGAAATGGAGTACGTTTTTTTTTTCATTCTTCAAAACTGAAAATTTGGATTGCCAAGACAGTTGGTTTGTCTTGTTTTTTTTGGCTAAATTTTTTATCAAATTTCCTTTGGGATCGATAAAATGTATTCTGTTCTATTCTATATCAGTGAAAATTGTCACAAATCCCAGACTGGGAGATGTAATAGTTTATGACAGGACGACAATCACGAACAAACAAGTTTAACACTTAACAAAACAATCCATCAGACTCACACATTTATTAAACATAATTATACAGATAATAGCGCAATTACATACATTATATTATCGAAATCAACTTGCCGTACAACGGCCTTATTCTCACACACACTCTCCCTCGGATCCACAATCCGGTAGTTACTCCTAAAGGCACTTCGGCCTCAGCCTCTCCCCTCAGGGTCTTAATAGCACATTAATAATTTACTGGCACCGCAGTCTCTCAATATCACCTTCCTATTGTCATACAACTTATCAGTTCACTTGCCCATCATCATGGCAATAATATAGTATCTCATTCATTCTCATATCTACGTCCCTGTCCGTGGCCTGACTGCCACGACTTTATGTGCTTCTCCTGTCCTGCACTGACAGCCTCACTTCTGGCCTATGTGTGGCCTCCGGCCCTATGCTGGCCTATCCCCTGTGCTCATCGAGGTGGCTCTGCGGCCCGTCCTCGACACCTACAAGAATAACATTACATTGGTATAATACCCTACCATTTCTATTCGCTCCACCTCTCCTTACAATCCATGAAGCGTACACACACTAGTTCACCTTTCACTCACCACACCTCTTACGGTAACACACCTCCATCGGAGTACACACTACTCACTCGCGCTACAAATCCATGAACTCACTTTCATCTATCGCTCATGGCGCACATTGCTATATCCAATATCAAGGACTTCCACATTCCTCACATATACTTATTTACATCATGGTAATAGACGAATATAATATAATACATCAATCATAATAATCAATCAACGTTCTACGTACCAGTCATTACTGGAAAGACTCTCTCACTAGTCTTCTCGACTGCTCCCTTTATGTCCGCCCGATGGGCTCTTATTCACAGGTCCGCTCCGTAGGACCTTCTAACTTGCAGTGATAGTTATACAGCGCTTTCGCCTCCTTCAGACCCCCCCACTACTCACAACAGCACGCTTAACTTGCTTGCCTACCGTGAGCCCTTCTTACTCTACACCCGCTCTGTAGCAATCCCCTTAATTGCACTCACTCCACTCGTGACAAAAATGATATGATATTGTATGACAATAATAATATGATACCATATCTTGTCACATTATATTATTATTATATGATAGATCATAATAATATCATATATCATACCATATCATATCTTATCATATCTTAATCTGTTGTCAAAAAAACTGATGCAATATGCAAACTTTCTTAAGTTTTGGTCACGTAGTCATGAAGTTTTAAATGCATACATGTTCACCGTCTAGCTTCATCATAGTACGATGAAATTGATGATGATGATGATGACGATCGTGGAGATGACAAGACCCACTGGAGACGTGTACGTGCTCTGGAAAACGGAGGGGGAGGGGGGAGGCTGAAGATGAAACTGAAAAGTCTATAGAAATTGCGCAGTCACAAGATCAGATTGAGTTTTGAGTGGCACTTTAAAATGGCTTCACTTTGTTTTTGAAATAACTAAAATAAGAATGCTGTTGCAAGCACGTACGCCCCCCCCCCCCAAGTTGTTTGCTCGTGGTATGCATTTTAAAGCCTTTTATGACTCCAGAGCTTGAGACTGAGCTCCTCCCTAAATACTCCTAACAACAGCCTTAATGAATTATTCTTTCACATTTTCTTTTGGTTTTTCTCCTGTTGTTTTTTTTTGTTGTTGTTGAAAGGGTAGGGGGCAGGGTTATGGATTGGATAAGATATATGACTGCGGATAAGGACAGGGTAAAGCGCAAAACGCTTGGGGTGCGTACGTACTTATAACAGCAGTCCTATAATAATGTTCATGTCGCCATGCCATAAGGGACTACAGTAAAACAAATTACTTTGAACAGAGATGTTGCAGTTATTTGGGTACTAGGTCTAGGCCTGGTAATTATTTGATGTAAACTGTCCTTTTCTTGTCCTTTGCCTCTTTTTGTCCTCAAACTACAAAACGCGGTCGCGATCGATCAGCACCATGAAAACCAATCCACAGGAACATGACAAAAGCCTAACATAGATCATCTCTGTGGTCGAACTGTCGATAAATGGTACCTGCCGTAAGAAACGGTCCAGTGATATTTGAATCCCCACCCCCAGGTTTCCACTGTGACCAACCAGTCATTCAGACCATAACAAGGAGGAGTTAGATCTACCCGAGTCCTCTGAACAAACACCTCGGTGACATTATATTGTAATGAAGACATTGTGGCGCTTCTGAATAGCATTAAAATCAACTCAATGCTATCGATTTGAGTATGATCTCGGATAATCAATATCGTGTCATGTCCGGTATCTGCGTTACTACACCTGATCTCTCAGTGGCGCCAGGCCATTTCCTCAGATACGTCCGACAGCTCCGACTAAACCAAAGGGTTTTCAACTGGGAGGTGACGGCCAACAGTGGCGGATCTTCTATGAAAGTAAGGAAGCTTAAGCTTCAAGGGCTGTCACCCCGGAGATACCCTAAAGAAACTTTTTTTAATGAGTGAATTTTGGATGATTCCCTATCGTTGCTGGTTACGAAGAGGTCCCATGACAGTTCAAGCTTCAGGGTCCCAAATGTGTAGGTCCGCCGCTGACGGTCAGTAAGGGCTGATAGAGAGCATGGTGTCACAAAGATCCTTTTTGCGGTGTCTTGAGCCAAACACAATATACATTAACAAACAAATAGATACATACAATTTTTAAAAGACCAACATCTCTGAGGCGACTTCGATGCCAAATATGCGGGCACATTCTCACTTGATAGTCTACATTGTACGGTATACATTTGCCCATATGTATGTGTGTGTGTGTGTCTCTCTCTCTCTCTCTCTCTCTCTCTCTTTCTCTCTCACTTTCTCAAGACACTCTGTATGTGTCAGAGAGGGTGGAAGAGAGAGTTTGGAGAAAGTTCGACGACACGATGTGGATCACATTGTGTTAGGAAAAAGCCAACCACCCGTGAGAAAGAGAGGGACAGAGAGAGAAAGAAAGAGATAGAGAGAGACAGTGCAAGAGACAGAGCGGAAGAGAGAAGAAGAAGAAGAAATCAGCTGAGTGGGGATGGGAGTTTTGTGTGTGTGTATTTCTTTCGGAAGACGTGGCAATGCAAAATTACAAAGAAGAAGAAGAAAAAAAGTTGAAAATCCCTGCCCTGAACGTCCATTCTCAGTATATCTAGCCTTAACGGCAGCGGAAAGAAGTCACACTTTAACAATACAGAATTTCTTTTCACGATTCAACAGGAAAACTGGGATCGTTTATAGCCATGGGCTAGTCACGAACCTCCGCATTGAAATTGTGGTCCAATTGTTCTGACTTACGGACAATGCCTAAGTTAAAATAGTTCGATTTGCTTTCCAGAGTGAATGGGCCTGCCTTTTAATATGAGCATGAGTATGTGGGTGTCTGTCCCTCTGTTTCTCTACTATCACTCTTGTTTTCCTTCTATATTTCTCTCTCTCTCTCTCTCTCTCTCTCTCTCTCTCTCTCTCTCTCTCTATCTCTCACTCACTCTCTCTCTCTCTCTCTCTCCCTGGCTTTTCCGCCCCTCTCAGTCTGTTGCCCTGTTTTATGTCTCTCTTTATCTCTTTCTCTTTCTTCTTTTTACTGTGCCTGCCACTCTATTGCCTCTGTCTGTCAGTCTCTTTCTGTGTCAGTCTGTCTCTCTCTCCATTTATATTTCTCTCTCTCTTTCTCTCTCTCTCACCCCCAGTCCCATTCTCCTCTATTATGTCTATATTCCAAGAATTCAAATATTCTAGAAGTATCCACACCAGAAAATTGTATGGTCTTAAATCTTTTCACCCAATCAAAAGGGTGCAATTCATTTGCTTCCATTTGAAACCCTTTCACTGAAGATCCCACAGGCATTTAATGATCCTGTATGAATGAACTGCCATTTCTGCAGAAGTTCAATAACCTGAACTTGTACGAGCTTCCACCAATCGGCAAGAATATGTTTGTTTTCGGAAAAAAAGTATAAACAATAAGATAATAATATGAATAAAACTGCCAAGTTTTAAGCAAGATGATAGGATAATTAAGGAGAGAATAGACTTCAAGATTTTGTGCTTCATTTTTAAATGTTTGAACTGGCTAGCCTCGGAATGTCTTTCAGAGCTAGTGGATCCATACCAGCCGTCACGCATTTAAAGATCAGTTGCCGCAGACTATTTTGACATACCCACAGACAGCTTGGCGCTTGGTGAAAAGGCTTTTTGTATTGGTGGGCGTAAATTGTGGAACAACATCAGCGTTGACACCAGGAAAAGTGAAAACTTCGTCACATTTAAGATAAGCTCAAAACAGAATTGTTTAGGACTGTTTTCTTGAAACTGAATGGTGTCCTTTATTGGTCTCAGAGGTTTGAGGATTCTCAAGAGTAGATAAAGTGTTTGTTAATGTGTGTGAGTGGGAGCAAGATGAATTGATCTTATGTTAATCCTGTTTCTAATTTGAGTTCAGCGCCTTAGGGCACATCATTTTATGTGTGTGTGTGTGTATTTGAGCTCTATACAAGTTGATTATTACATTACAATACATTTTTTATTATTGTTACTGATAGAGAACCCAGGACTTCACAGGCCAAGGACAAAATTTCCACTCACCCCGAATCTCTCAGCCATGTTTTGATGGGCGTTGTTTTCTCCCTCTCCCCACCTCTCTCTCCCTAATCTCTATTTTTCTATTCACTCTTCCCCCATCTAATTCATGTTCAAGCTGAACGTATGTCAGCTATAGGGTCCCAAGCACTGGGCTCATCGAAGGGACGGGATCCAAAGAAAGTTCATTGTATTTTACCGTCATAACCAAATTTTGAAAAGATTGCTTGACACTTCAATGAACACAACAGTTCTATACAAAAAGTGTTGGGTTAAATTAAATGACCCCGAAAAATATTAATTGCATCATTTGAAACTGTTATTCAGGCTGCAGCATTGAGGAAAAAAGTGGCCAAATTGCACACCAGTGAAAATTAATGCTCCCGCTACTAAATTGCTTTTGTTTAATAATAAGATTATTTGGTGCCCTATAGTCAAAGTAATGACATATTTAATTCAACTCGTGACTAGTTTCCGAAAAAGGTTATTGTAGCCAAGTGGCCAGTGGAAAGGATGTTGTGGCCAACTGGCCCAACCAATTCCTCTAATTCTAAAACTTTCCCTAACAATCATTGTACAGACAAAACCTAATTAAGTGGTCTGTCCATAGCATACGCTCCACTGTTTTACTGAAAGTGACATGAAAGACGCTATTTGCCTCTGTAGCGGTGAGGAGCGGACCGGAACGGATTCTGTGGACAAGTTTACAGAGGTATAGAGTGTTTTACTTTTTCATACGTCATTTTCCATAAAACAGGGGAGCGGAGCGGATGCTGTGGACAAGACCACTTAGTCACAGGCGCAAAAAGTCGCGTGTGCATGTGTGTGTGTGTGTATGTGTGTGACTTTACTAGATCAGCAGTTCTGTGTTTGGGGTTAGTTCCATTATTAATGTCTGTGTAACCGCCTCCCCAGTCTGACGATATCACAAAGAGAAATCTATTTACCACACGCGTGCACTCTCTCTCTCTCTCTCTCAGAAACATTAAAATTTCGTGGGGATTACTGTATTCTCTCACAGACATTAGGTATTGTGTGCAAGATCTGAAACATTACGCCATTGTCTATCGGCTCCTTCAGCACCCCTTTGTTTGACCGCAATGATCACCTGGATAAAATGTCCTGAAACGCCTTTGATGTATCCCATTACCGGCTGCTGCTGAAACGTCAATGAGGTTTCCCAAAGCGGGCTGTTATGGGTGTCTGAATGTATACGTTTGGAGTTGGGTGACGTAAGAAATGAAACCATGCAATTATACAATTGATTTGTTTCATTTGACGTCACAGAATGTGTGTTCTTATGACAACTTGAATTCTTCATATCTTTCTTCGGGAGTTCCAAGGCCATATTATGTTTGTTCTTCCAGAAGTTCCAGTTCTTCTGTTAGAATTACAGCCATTCTTTTCGAGTGCACATGCTCAATAGCCGTGTCAGAAAAAAAAAATGCTCAACGGCCGTGCACTGTTGGGGAGAATGCCGTGCCAAACGTGAACAGTTTTGGTAGTCGTATTTCAAACAAACCAGTAGGAAAGGCTCTAACGAATTTAAAAAAAAAAAAAAAAAAATTTGGGAGGGGGGGGGGGGGTAGTATTTTCTCGTTCGCAAGTGCTAATGAGTTTGAATGAAAGATTACAGAGATAAAACAGGCTACTCCAAGTGCACCAAGCAGAACGACGAAACTCAACTGTGGAGGGTGGATAATGGAAGGGGGGAGGGGGGGGGGGGTCCGCAAAGAATACAGAATCTCATTTGAAAAAAAAAAAAAAAATTTCCACTGTTCTGAAAATCATCCTTTTCGTTCATATCACACTTTCTCAGAGACATTTCCTTCTTTTCAGACATTCTCGCTGGTTGTTGTGAGCACCGTGTATTTCTCATAAATAAATGGCCAACACTCCATTATTTGCACGTCACTTGTGTTTAAGTGAATTCCCACTCCCCCCGTTATAAATTCTGACAATGCCAAAATTACCGTCAAGACCCCTCGGTTGTAAGTTTCCGTACCAACTTTGTTTTCACTTACTGACCTATTATCAAGATAGCTTTCATTTGTTACTTCAGCGGGAAGGTGTACAAAAAATGTAGATTTCTTCATGCAGGAACAGATAATGCATAAAGCGTCCAAGTCTGTTATGGTATCTAAAAGTTATTTGTAGAGCTTGAACTCCTTTTGCTTACTTGGCAATTTAGCTCACAGAAGTTTCCATTGTTTAGAAGTTTGTTTTTGTGTGTGTGTGTGTGTGTGTATTGATTTGTTGTTGCTCTTTCCTTCACATACCTTAACATTCCTTTTTGGTTTATTTTAAACTCAAAGTTGTGTACCTCTCTTTCATAGGGCCTCGCTGATCGTAAAGCATGAAACATTACGTCCCTGGAAGCTTTGAAACTCGAAAGGACGTCCGTAAGTTTCTTTGGCCTTTACGCAATACATTCCACGTTTCAGACACATGAAGTTACGGTTCTGGTAACTAAACTAACCACATTCACAATCTACAACTAACAAGACCTATTGTATCTGTAAATAACGTAGGAAGCCATAAAGCAACCTATGCAGTAATCAACGGACCATAGCTTTACATTGTTTCGAGAGCAAAGAGAACCACAACCTCCTTCTCCGGCGCTACCCCACTTCTGTTACAAACAGCACAAAATCAAACAAACCTGATTTGATCAGTTTTTCCACTCATTAATTCTCCTTTATGCCGAATTCCCTGGCGTAACTGACCCCCAACAGAACGAAGCCTCCAAAATCTACTGTTTGTTCACAACCACCGAATTAAGATCTTCCCTCCAACTGCCTGTGGGTTTTTCTTTTCAGGTTGATAAAATGCTTCAAAGGACTTTGTCCTCCATTAGTTACTTGCAATGGGCAAGCATCTCCTTGGTTCTATTCTGCTTACAGGGCGCGTGCCGGGCTTGATGTCCAAATGTCAGATGTGATGGCCGCCAAATAGATGGTCCTCCTAATGACAAGGCACGGGCATGAAGACCTTGCCCCGCTGGTACGCACGACTGCACCTTGAGGGCACAACCTGTATGCTTCAGTCACTCTACATTTCCCATTTCTCAGCATCTTAATTTGATAGATTTACACAGAGGAATAGGCACCGTCGCCACCGGCAGTTGGGAATAGCTAACTACCTGTCTTATTGAAAAATAGAATATAACATTAATGAATTCGTCATGAGATTTGTGGAAATGTTTCTTTCCGTAGTAAAGACATTCATCTAATGGATTCTTCAGCTGACGCTAAGAATGTCATAGGACAATGGGACACATCAATAATGCATACCACAAGAACAATTATAGATTGCACGTCCTGCCAATAATGTCTCTAAGAGAAAAATCAACATGCTTGACAGCCAGAATTGATTTTTTTAGGATGTTTCACGTTTATTTGTCGACCTGTCTGCCTGAGTATTAGATGTTTGTATTTCTGTATACTTTTCCTTGGCATGTTTTCTTATGTTGGCTGTGTGATATCTGCCAGTAACATAAACACATGAGACATAAAATCACTGATAATGGGGAACAATTTACCCCGGTAAAAATTGAGAGTGAAAGAAATTTTTAACTAACGCCATCAGATGGAGTAATTATAGTTGTAAATATTATAATGTTGTCCATTCATGTAGTCAGTTATAGCTTTTACCTGATTATAACATTTCCTGAAAGAACAAAGGCGGCAGACATAGACCAGAGATTATGACATAGTTAGGGTGTTTTTGCTAGAAAACTGGTGAATAGACCATTGTGTCATACACACATAGTTACATGATAGACCCATATTATACGTGTAGTAAAATTCGCTAGTTTTTTTTACTACGAAAAAAAAAAAGCCCTCCAACTATGTAGGTCGTGGCTACAAACCTAAAATTAAATGTGATGTCTACATAAATGTGAACTTTTGGATTCCTGTTGTCAGCGATGGCCATCAGTGCCAGATTTATCTTTAATGTGATGTCCAATGATGTGTGTCAATGCTGAATGCTTACGTACATAGATAAAGAAGCTACAGCAGGCGGGTTTTCCTATGGAGTGCCGTAATACCCCATTTCAAACACCATGTTAGAGAGAGACAGAGAGAGAGGGTGCAAAATTCCTGAGACTACAATGTATGTTTACAGGCCAGGGCTTTGGGACACTTTAGCCTTGACAGCCTCGCGTCTCCTCTGCCACCTGTCGTAGTCTGGATGTAGCACAATGCAGAAAAATCTTAAGTCGGATAAACTTTCTCAAAGGAACTGACTGTGCTTGATACCGTCAGCTTCTTATGGGCCTCAAACTGCCAGGGGCCATTTAGTGAAGATACCCGTTATTTCCAGGGCAATCCAGGGTCCCCGCTGTGGTTGAACTGTTCAAGGCGACTTAAATGGATGTTTGGCAAGCTATTCATCTTTCCAATCACCGCTGTGGTGGTTGGCGTCTCCATTTTTCTCATTAATCTTGGTGGATGGACCGACGCGTGACGCGTGGTTGGGTAGGAATGAGATTTAGAACTTGCCAACAACTTTAAACATTTTCAGTAGACCCGGATATTGCAATGTCACAATACAGACAATGAAAATCTGACCAGCTGGTGACCTTAATATCTAATTGATATATCAGATTTCAAAGATTACATACGATTGATCGAAGTTGTTCAGTAATGGTGTGTATGACATATTCCTGCATGTACTTTGCAGGAGCTTCGCATGGAAATCTCAGAAATCTTCGACCTGACCTGATACATGTATTAAAATGTGTTGCTTTGGCACGTATCCTGGGTAATTGTCATGATCTGTCACCTGTCACTGTGTAACTCAGTACTAAAATTGTATCATGACTATTTATAAGCAGATGACATAGTTTTTCCTTCTTTTTTAAAATAATCTCCTGCTGCGTCACTGACTTGATAGTATACGTATACATATGCATACAAATCAGTGCAATTCACCGAATTCTTCAGCCTCTTTATGCGTTTAAGTTAGAAGACAATTTATGAGCCTTTGCTGAGCGCTTTTGATCGGGGTGAGAGACGTCACACGTTCGGATCCCGCTAAAGACGGGTTTGAACCCAATTAATTTCTTCCTGCCACTTTAAGACACTTATTTCTAGACATTTTGAAGGAGTTCCAACCTCATCTTCGATTGTTAAACAAAATCTATCTTTAGACTGAGGGGTTCTGTTTGCTGTCCGGTACAATGTAATTATGTGTCAGTACGCTGTAGGAGGGATTGATTCGTTATCAGGATGGCAAAATGTGGACATCAAAATCTACTCAAGGGTGGGGGGGGGGGGAGAAAGAGGCTTGAGAACTGCGGATGAAGGTAAGAACTTCTTCATGATGATAAATTTCCTATTTAACTAGAAATGTCATCATAGTGACGTATTGTAGAACGCAGGAGGCTATTTCTCTCCTAAAGTGAGATTATCCTGAATTCAAAGCGGTCTTGCCTTGCCTGTCAGTCTGTGGATAAATGAACCATGGCAACCGATCACTGAACAGTCAGAGAAAGGTGTGATCGCTGATTGTGTTTACTAAAGGAAAACACTCCAGGTTAAGTGGTTCCTTACACCTCCCTGATTACTCAGAACAACAACACAACAAGTGTAGGTTACTAAGGGGTAAACACTAAGTCGCTGCCGGCTAATTCTGCCACTTTTGCTTGTCTGGAGGAAATGGGATAGTTACCCAAGGATAATGGAAATCCTTTGCTGAAAACACTCTGATGAAAGTCATAACGCACCGAAAACAGAATTTGGGCGTTGCTAAAGTTACATCTGTAGGGTGGGGGAGGGCGGGTCATTTGAGCATATAAAATTTGATTGAATATATTGAGCTGAACCTCTTTGATTACTGCCATGGGATCATGGGAAAATGCGTGCATTTCACTGAATCAGCCTCATCGCAACTGAAAGATGGTGATATATTGAATTTTGTGTACAGTGCAAATGTTAACCAAGCCAAAGACTGTTTCCTTATCAAAAAGATCTTTTGTTGTCGGTTTTAGGTAATATAGTAACAATTTATTTACACACTGTGAAATTTTCACTGTGGAAGAGAGAGATCTGAGGCCAGGGATCATGGCTTCCTGCTTGACCATTCCCAGGGCATATTGACATAGTTTTTCTATACCCACAGTCCTGGCACTAACCGAAAGGCCTCACTCATACTCCCCCCCCCCCCCGGACGATTAACTAATTACATCATTAAGAACAGGACGGCGAAGGGTGTTAAAATAAACAGGCGGGGGAACAGATGTCCGGGCCCAGATGCCTTTGACGGGCGGCAAAAAGAGCTTTGCTCTGAGAGCATGCTGAGAACCCTAGATGGGACACCAGTGGGGCACCAAATGCTAGGGAGTCAAAGAGTGGCGCCTAGATTATACAGACGTTTATAGGGCCCATTTTTCTGAAGTTTATCTCATAGCGTGTTTGTCAACCAACTTAGACTTTCAAGAGATCACCAGTAACGCTTGTGAGTTATCGAACCAATTTCAGGAGAAGGGGTCTTTTTCTATATGCTCGTTTGCGTTCGTATATCGCTGGACGATAAAAGTCCATTACTGCCCATCGATAACCCGTGTGGATTAATTTCTAGAGAAGAGGGGGGCTGAGATTTTAACGTGGCTCTACCCTACTTCATTTTTTAAATCAAATAATACCAACGGTTTTGACTTTGTAGCGCCAGGAATTACAGCCATGACCTGGAAGGTGAAATTGAAAACAAAGAGATCACCATTGATCAGTGTGAAAGCTGAGATACAGAATACCGAGACGAACCATTCCTGCTCCCACTGTATGTCCATAAATTGTGCGCGTATAAATGCGGTGAGTGCTACTCTTTTTCGTTCAGTTATGAAGGGGTGTGGTGAGGAGTGTTGCATTGTTGACATCGATGATACGCGCGCAAGTCGTCGGACGGAATATGACGAATTGATATGTCTTGGTATCCTGTGTCATGGGTGAAACAAAGATTAATTCTATTATCACCAGCTGAGGTACCCGGGGTATCGGGTTATTTTGTTTTTGTGTTTCTTTACCTTTAGAAACGCCATCCTTCGCCACCCCCCCCCCCCTTTTTTTGCCCGTTCATGCCCCCACGCAACCAGTCACCACGCGAGACCAAGACTGTCATGAAATGGCGCCAGTCTGAGCACGGGGCAGTGTGTTTAAAAGTGAATACATCGCAGGAAATGATAAGGTCATAACTAATAATCCGTAGAAAAGAAAGGACCGAAGGGCGAATTTAGCGACATAAAGTAGGCTAGAAAAAAATACTTCCTTATTAGTTCAAGTATCCGCATCCTAAAATGAACATTCTGAGGTTCGAAGGGAAAGTATCTATAAAATTTCAGGCAAATCCGTGCTGTATGAGCGGCGGTGAGTCTTGTTAAAAATCCCCGGGAGTTGTTGTTTTTTTTTTACTGGTATATCTAATTATATTTAAGCAGTCGTTGTTTAAGGTTCTCTTTTGGTTGTTTCCGGTACATACAGAGAAAGCCGACATAGCACTTCGTTTTTATTTTTCTTTAAACATTCTTTAAATTGGCGCATTTTAGGTTGGTTTGGTTGGTTATTAAAAGATTGTTGCCCTGTAATTCACTGTTTCGTTTAATGTGGAGGTACAAAATAGGCTACAGATTTACAGAATGGGAATTTTAGTAGTATAATTACAGATGGATCTATTGAGACTCGCCTCGAAATGCCGGACGAAATTCAAGTAACTGACCTAGATCTAGATGTTTGCAGTGTGAACAGTCTATGACTGCCAACTCTGATCCTCGGGAAACAATCAAGGTTCGGGGTCAGCTGGTGACAGTGTCACTCATTCATGCCATGTTCATGAACTGGTGTGGACAAAAAAAAGGGTGGAGGGTGATTAGAAAAGAAAGGGGGAATAGGAAAAGAGGCAATGAAAAACTGTGACTGGCAGAGAATACGAGAATGAGACAGCAAATTAATGTCATTAAACCATAAAGTAATAGTCAGCAGGTACGGCTGTAGCTTGCTGTATATAAGGCCGGAAAGCTGAACCGGTACTGCGTTCATAGCCAAGTGAACTTGTGGACATTTAGAGCTGTAACTGGTTCAGCTTTCAGTCAAATTGTCTTGTGAATAAATAATCAGACTTTTGGAACTTTTAGCTCAACATACAGTGTTAGGGAAAGCCACTCGGAGAAATACAATAACCTGGTAAAAAAAAAGGGGGGGGGCGGGAGGGGGAGACGGAGGTAGAGAGTGGGGGACAGAATGAAAAGAGAGAGTATACAATCAGATAAGACCTATTATTTTACTATTAGTTGGCACTAGGCTTTGTATCATTTGCGGACTCATTCCGTCTTTTCCTTTGATTCAGTTCCAAATGAAACATTGTTATCTTCATCCTACTAACTGTTTGAGAATGGACGAGATCTTATGAAAAGAATAGTATGGGTTCCCTACATGCTTGGCACCACAGCTAATTCTCTTCAAAGTCCAGCATAAACCATTTCCCCCCTCAAGTCAACATTCTGTATTGTTCTCCCAATACTGGACAGCGATTGAGAAACAGAATATCCGGCTAGGGTGTTTATGTGACAGTGTCCAAACTTGTTTCCTCTGCTTCCGTTTACATTTCCGATATGACAGTCTAAACAGTGTTAATTAAACCTCAATAATTGTTATTAGGTTAAACTAAAACACAGTACATTTGTTAAAGCTACCAAAACTTGCAATGTTCCTTTGAGATATAAAACATTCATAGGACAAAAACTTGTAGAAGTAATTTTACACTTAAAATAAAAGTGAACAGCACTGATGTGTTACATTCTTCAACATGACTTTATGAAGTCAATATAACAGGTCAGAAATACTTGCTCTCTAACCCTGCCTTTAGCCAATTTAATCGTTAAATTTTCCAATGCCATAGTGCCAGAGCCAGTGAAATCAGCCTTCCAGAAAGGTGTACTTTGTAGAGACTTTGCAGCTCACTCCAAGCTCCAAATATAAAACATTGATGATAATACAACTTCCAGCTCAAGGACTCATGACAAATCACAGAACTCTTCAGTGGCGGTCCTGCATTTTTGGGACCCGAAGCAACAATGGGGCAACATCCAAAATTCACTCAATAAAAAAGGTTTCTTCAGGGCCTTTCCGGGATTCGGGACCCTGAAGCTTAAGATTCATTAGTTTTATAGTAGATCCGGCACTAGTGCTACCCGTCCATGGAAGTGATAGGGTTAAGATCGTCTTTATGCCAATCAGAAATGTGTGCACTTTTATTGTCGTTTTGTTTTTACGTCAATCTCAGCACATCTTCGGTTCACAAGGATGTTATTACAAGTACGTAAGTCCCCCACCGTTTTTCCGCTACCGATTGGAGTGGGGGGGGGGGCTTTGAGGAATGGGCATGCCCTTTTTAATTATGGTTTTGAATTGAAAATTTGGATTTATTTGAGTGTTTTTCAACAGGGTTGTCACAGCTAGTACTTGTAGTAGGGTTATATAAAGTGCAATACATTTTATTATTACTATTGTTATTATTGATATTATTATTATTATTACTATCTCTAATACTGTTTCTAACGAAAGAGTCAAAAAGTCCAATCTAAAATGTTTCGAACGTCAAGGCTGTTTCATGGATGCCCAGCTTACTTATGGCCCTGCTCCGGTGAGGGATGGGTGTTGAAGCCAAGCATATGAAAAGCTACCATGTTTTGTTTTGTTGGGTTTTTTATTTGGGGGGGGGGGGGGGGGGGCGGAGTTGGGTAAAAGTCGAGAATAGATACTTTATGATGGCCCATCGATTAGTGGTCGCAAGAAAGAAACAACAGCACGAAAATGCAAGAGTCTCGTGTACAGTTTTCTATCAATGACCGTCTCGCCAAACTGATGTTATTACGTCGAATTTGGTCATAAAAATGTGGAGTATTATTTCAGGTATTCATGCCCTTTATTCATGAGAAACCTTTTACACACATAGTTACATAGATGTGATACTTAGGTACTAAAGCAATAGATTTAATCTTTGGTCAATAAAATTGTCCTTATTTACCGCGCTCGGCCTCGGCGACATATTTACCGGCTAGGGCAATTGCGCCACAAATGAAATGTTCCTGATTAAATAATTATGTCGCCTTTGATATTTTTTACACCTTGTATACTGTTCGATTGGCATGAATTGTTGCAGACGCGAGTTCCTGCATTAATTATGCTCTGAGCAGCATGTCTCTCATTAGTGTCATGATATATTCCAGGTTGCTATTGTTGACGGGGGCCAACTGATACATTCTTTGGCTCAAGCAAAATAAAGGCAAACAAAATGAAGCTAGGTCTCACAGCAGTGTTTCTCAAGGTGATGGCATGGCAATCTTTTGGTGAGCCGTGGGACTTCAGAATGAAGCGTATGATTTATCATAGAAATTTTTATTTCATAATGCATTTTATGACTCCAGAGCTAGAGAGCTGTACCCCAAAATACTTTTATTAATTATTCTTTCAGATTTTCTTTTTGTTTTCCTCCTGCTATTTTGGTTGAAATGGTAGGGAGCATGGTTAGGAATTCGATAGGATTTAGGGTCGAGGATAAGGACGGGGTTAGGGATGGGTACTTATACGGGCGCGCCCCCACGGCAAAACGCTTGGGGTGCGTACGTACTTGTAATAACAATCTTTGTGAATACATAATTTCAAGGAATCTTCCAAATACAACCAGACCCACGGCATCCAGCGGTGACCATAAGCTTTCTCTTCTATCTCGTGATCTTCATGCTTCATTCCTTATCTAGGAATTCCCCAAACTTCTCTCTTCACATTCATTGGTCAGCACAAACTGATTTGTTTCAACACCACAATCCCTTCAGCAACCAGAAATCCGGGTTTACATGTTTTCATAAAGGATCGATGGTTCGATCTTTGGGCGTGATTTGCAGAGCTCTTGTCACACCTCGGGTGTTTTCAAGAGTCTTATGCGCCTCTTGTTGACGTCTCTAATTAAGATCTTGTATTATGAGAGACTCTTTAATCCTAGACCCCCTGGTCAAACATGCATAACTAATATTGATTTTGCACTGTAGTACTGAAATCTTATTACTGCCCGTTGTTGAAAATCTCCTGTTTTTTGTTGTTGTTTTTTGTCCGACTCTCGTTTACGAGATCTGTTGACGGGGCATTTTTGTCCGTATGGTTTTATGTCACAACAATGACACGTCCGTGTTCTGAATTATGTTTTATGTTGTGATATTGTTGTTTAATATGTATAAAGGCTGTTATTTTGTTACTTGTACGTAGGCACGCCAAGCGTTTGCGCTAGAGGCGCGTACATTTACGTAATTATCCCTAACCCTGGATCCCGTTCTGATCCTCAACCCTAAATCTTATCGAATCCCTAACCCTGTCCCCTGCCCTTTCAACCCAAAAAAAAAAAAAAGGAGGAAAACAAAAAGAAAATCTGAAAGAATAATTAATTAAGGATGTTGTTAGGAGGATTTCGGGAGGACATCTCCAGCTCTGGAGTCACAAAAGGCTTTGAAATACGTATCCCTAGCGCAATTAAACTTGGGGAGCGCACGTACGTACTCGTAACAACGTTCAAAGTTCATGTATGCTTGTAACCAACAGACATCAAAACATCCTATGCGTATCTGCCGGCAAAATGACAGAGGTGTTACAATGGATACATTCGCATTTTACTACCCTCAACAGCATTTTAAACAAAGACCTCTGCCGCCTTTAGACAATGTAATTCAATTTTCCTGATATACAGACACTGGATGCTACAATGGGTCAGGTATATTGTACCATTCCAAGCTCACTGAATTTGTACGCAACTCAGTTAACTCAGGTCTTTCTCTCTTGGGCTTTTCAACTAGATTGTAACGGTTCCTAACAACAGTGTTGATGGTATTTAATACGTCTCATATTCCAGGCCAGATATGAATCGCATTATCATGTGATATTGTCAATATTTTGTCAATATTCAGAACTCAAGCGTGGCCAGGCGTAATCTGTACTCATCAAAATATTATTATATCAACAGCTTTATAAACGGACATTTTTACCTGAGACACATGATACCGAGACGGATCAATTCCCCAAATTCCGTCCGTCGTCTTGCGAGCGTATCATCCATGACAACAATGCAATAATTCGCACCGCACCCTTTCATAATTGAACGAAAAAGACTAGTACCACAGAGCTCCGTAGGTAGTACTTACCGTATTCATACGCGCGCAAGTTGTGGACATAATAGTGAAAGAAGGAATGATCCGTCTCTGTATTCTGTGTCTCGTTTTTTACGCGGGACATTTCTATAAATAACTGACATTTTTCTGACTTAATTTGCGAAACAAATATTGCCTACAACCATAGATATACACTACTGAACTACTACAACTGGACTAAGTCTTGGATTTTTTTTTAATGACTTTTTTTTTTTTTTTTGCAAACAATCAAACGGGCAAACATGTGGGGATTCAAGATCCGACTGGTTTTGTGACCCGTAGGTGACCCAGACTGACGTCAGTGCAGTATAATTATTGTGAAGTGTACCGTTACTTCCCGAAACGGAATAGTACACCTTTTCAAAACCGATATAGACAGAACAATCGGCTGGTCAGCAAGACTACAACAGCCTCAGAGATCAAAGAGATAGACCACTAATCCAACAGAATCGACAGAAATGTGTGTAAATGGTTGATCCAATAGAAGAATTGCAGTGCTCCCTAAAGACGTCTGCCACTACTTGGCAAGATCTCCCTGCATTGTACAAAACCGACTTGGGGTTCCTTCAACAACCAGGACAATCTACAAAATACTGACTTTTTTTCCTATTTTCTGTTCACAATACAATGTGTCACTGTGTGTCAGCATTTACGTATGCTCCTGGGACGGGGGTTTGGGGGTGAGATTCCTCCACTGCAGGTGTGGCCAAACTGCTACTGGTGGGCCACATGCGGCTCTTTGACCTTCAAAATGCGGCTCATGGAAATAATATGGTGGCTGAGCTCGCTTTCCATCACAGTTAACAACAAAACCAAGACAAATAAATATCATTTAAAATCTCTCTTCTTTGTTACCCTTTTAGTTTTAGTTTTGGCAGTCTAATTTTATTACTGAAATGCAAATTCGCACGTTTTTTCTCAGATGTTCCCGTAGTTCATATATGGTTAAAACAATCGTCAGTCAAGATTTTGAAAACATTTGGTATAAAAATTGTGCACTTTGTAATTACTGAAACTAACACAAATTAACAGTTTAGCAGCATACCTGAGTAAGACTTAGTATAGTTGCATACATGACTGTGTTTCTTAATATTTATATAAAACTTTTGTAACAAAATATGTATATGTAACAATAAAAACGTGTGTGTAAAATTTGTTCATATCGTGTGGCTCCCGAACATCTGAAGTTATATCATAATGTGGTTCTTACAGTCAAGCAAGTTTGGCCATCAGTGCTCCTTTACTTTCGTTTTGTAGAATCCGCGCCCAAGCGTAAAAAAGGTAACGGTTCAATGAAGGTTGAAAAGTAACGGTTGGTAGAAGATCTGCCAACAGGGGGTAATCTAAACAATCCAGTTGATATGAAATAATAAATCTGGGGCTAAGAAACAGTGCCAAGACCTTGGGGGGTTATGCAAGTTGCAATGTTGGATCTTTCCTGCGTTTAATATAACCAGATGATGTCCCATGGCGTTGCCAGGGATGAACCTTCTCGTGGTGGAATGTTCTTACAAGCACGTACGTGCCCCAACTTTTTTTTGCGCTACGGGTACGTATTTTAAAGCTTTTTGTGACTCCAGAGCTAGAGAGCTCCTCCCGAAATACTCCTGACAACAGTCTTAATTAATTATTCTTTAATTATTCTTTCACATTTTCTTTTGGCTTTTCTCCTGGTTTTTGGTTGAAATGGTGGGGGGGGGGGGGCAGGGTTAGGGATTCGGTGAGATTTAGGGTTGAGGATAAGGGCTGGGTTAGGGATAGGTACGCATATGTACGCGCTCCTAGATGAAAAACAAAAATCCCCATCATACGTTTCGATTTTCCTCGACCAAAATGCGTCTCTTTTTTTGTGGCCCAAACCAATCACAATGAAAGATGGTTTTATTAAAGACTGTGTTTTGTCCAAAATGGATTTGTCCAGGTAATTTATTTTATCCCCAATAATTGAGGCAGTACACGAAGATTCATATCATTTAATCACTTACTCACGGTGTTTTAGGTGCTTACAAAGTTCATCCCCTACCACCATTATAGTATGATATACACATTCTACTCACGTAGAGAAATGAATTTTTCTTACAAATAATTATATATGTTTTGTGTTAAATTTCTGTTTATCTGAGATATCATGATATCTGCTTTTCAAGGCTTGGCAACAGTGGTTCTCACCGTGGGCTCATTTTGATTGGCGGGGGGAGGGGCGAAAACTCAGAAAAGGGCAACGAGGGGGAGAAAACGATGAAGAGGGAGAGATAGGAGGGAGAGGCGACATGAATAGAGGAGGACTTAGTGGCAAATAGAGGACAGCCAGTGACTTATTCAACAATCATGTGCGTAGATGAAGTTTATGAACAGAAAAGGCATGTTTCTTTTAGTGCATTTGATAAGGAATGCTTTCTGTTTTATAATCAATAATCAGCCCGCCTGGTGTCATCGATACGGCTTTGAAAAACTTAACTTATTTTGTGTATGGTCTGTCTTCTTGTGAAAATGTATCACTTGAGTACAGATTGAGGGGAGTTTGGGAGGGGGCATGAGGGTGCAAAGTAGGTGGGCAACGACAGAAAATTTGGAGTCTAAGGGGTCCATTGCCTGAGAAAGGTTGAGAACCGCTGAGTTATAATAATTATGGGACAATATTATGGCATGCAAAATGTTGAGACACTCTCTTTCTCAAAAGAATCTGATGAACAGTTTAACTGCAATATTTTGCAAGAAGACCCAAGACGCAGTGTCTGTTTTCCAGGCCTACATGTACAGTAGACACTCAGTTAACACAATAGGCCTGCGTGTGCATTACTATAGTCATTAACTCTTCGGGTTAAGGTTATTGTTAGGGGAGCATAGTATTTTACATTTTACTTCAGTCATTCTTGGGTTAAAGCATAGGCATACGTATACAGTAATCAGTCACTCTTCGGTTAAAGCATAGGCCTAGGCGTGCAGTAACCAGTCGGTTCAAGCATAGGCCGACGTGTGCTATTGGACCTTATTCTACGCCGTCCTTAGCTCCTAGGTATTCTGTTTTTCAATGAAAGCCGTATCGGATTCCGAAAAATCAATCAAGCTAAAATATAGTACCACCCACCACTCAAACATAATGATATCGTACATAAATGTGGATAAACGTCATAATTTCACGCACTCAAGTGCTCACACTGCGTCACTTCCCATTCCAGAGAAACAATCCCCCTAGTTGGTTTACTCGGCTGTAGGCAGGGCCAGTTCTTGTTTGTGTAACCAGGTAGAAGATCAGAAAATAAAGACCAGATGTAACGATTGATTCCAGCTTGGCGGACAAGACAAAAGTTCAAAGAAGGACACCCAACAATGCTGATTGAAACAGCACCCAAAGTCCCATTTGGTTCATGGACTCGTTGAAGGGAACCGAACCATAAGGAAGACCTATTGGCGTCATTGTTGGCGGTAATGTTATATGAATTATGTGGGCGGTGTTGACATGCTGTGAGACAATGAGGAAAAAATAACAGGAAATGCCATGAATAATGAGTTGTGAAATATTTTATTAAATCGGGTGCCAGATCTCACAGAATAGCAGAATAGAAAAGGTACAATATCAGAAGTCAGGAAGGTTATCTCAATAACATCTTTGTTTACGACCACGAGATTTATCAGGAAAAATTGGACTCCGCACTTTGGAAACTCCACGTGCACCAGTCCGAATATCTAGAACAGTCATGTTTTAAAAAAGTTATTGAAGAACTTTCTTGATTTTTGTTGTCAGAAATCATAAATACTGTTTAAATGCACGTCATATAAATGTTATTTTCACACGCTCTTGTGCACATATCTAAAGTAGCTTCCCATTCTCAAGGAGTTGACATCCCCTCTTTAGCTCTGCTGCTTAGCTTCGCCCTAATTTGAAACGTTATAATTGGAGGTACTTGAAAAAAGATAGATAGATAGATAGATAGATAAACAGACAGACAGACAGACAGTCAGACAGACAGACAGATAGATAGATAGATAGATAGATAGATAGATAGATAGATAGATAGATAGATAGATAGATAGATAGATAGATAGATAGATAGATAGATAGATAGATAGATAGATATATAGATAGATAGATATATAGATAGATAGATAGATAGATAGATAGATAGATAGATAGATAGATAGATAGATAGATAGATAGATAGATAGATAGATAGATAGATAGATAGATAGATAGATAGATAGATAGATAGATAGATAGATAGATACATAGATAGATAAACAGAAGTCATGACTTTTAATTCCGGAGATATTTTATGGTCTTAAATAAAACTGACATATTTGAGAAACACCACTCTTCTTGTTAGAAACCCACCCATTCTGCATATAAAACTATCTATAATTTAAACTTTGCCACAAAAAAGAAAAGTGGTAAACCGAAAATAGAACAAACCGTTCACTAACTAGATCTAATCCCGTTCCCTTTTCTCCCTCCTAATTGAAATCACAGTCATGTACATGCAGGATAGTCTGTGTTAAGTTTATCACATCCTTGTTTCGCAATGTAGAGTACACTGCTTTACAGCTTGCTGGAGTTAGAGTTCCAAAACTGTAGGAATACCATCCTGTCACTTATCCCGACTCGAGGCACAGAATACCAAGACGAATCATTCCTTCTCCCACTGTATGTCCACAAATTGCGCGCGTACTACTCTTTTTTCCGTTTAATTATGAAGGGGAGTGGTGCGAATTGTTGCATTGTCGATATCGATGATACGCGGGCAAGTCGGCGGACGGAATATAACGAATTGATTCATCTCGGCATCCTGTGTCTCGGTCCTGACTTTGAACACACGCATTTATTACTGGTTCGGTGTTAGGGGACCGTGGTATTTGACAACAAGCTATAGCTGAACAGTGGACACAACTCAATATTTTCTCTATTGAGTTGTATTTTCTCTATTCGGCTATGCAATTATACTACGGCCCCTCAGCAACAGCAATTATTAGACTGGAGACACAGGATGCCGAGATGAATCAATTCCTCAGATTCCGTCCGTTGTCTTGCGCGCTTATCATCGATGTCAACAGTGCAACAATTTGAACCACACCCCAGTATAATTGCACGAAAAAGAGTAGTTCTCACCATACTAATTTATACTGGCGAAATGGGATTTTGTGGACATAATAATTATAGTGGGGAAGGGAATAGTTCGTCTGGGCATTCTGTGTCTCGGATTAGACCTGTCCTACAATATAAGGGTCTCTCAAGTGGAACCCGGCCGATGTGTCGGATCGACCCTGAAAGATGGGCATATAAAGGCTCATTGAAAATGAGAGTAATTAAGAGAAGTGGTGCCAGTTTCAGCATAAATCGCTCACACACTGGTGAATGAGTTAGTCTGGGAACCGGAAAGACTAGATTTCAATGGTTCGTGTCCGTGAATGACAATTCTGTAATTGGGTCAAGTGGACTGTCGCACTTTCAGTTTCATCTAACTCGCTCGTATTCAATTCCATCAGGACTATCCTTTCTTGGAAAAACATTCTGAATAACACGCTTCAGTATTGTTGACCCTCTATGTCCTGGCTCGCACCAGCTGAGTTTGATCGGCCGAGTAATTGGATGGTGACTTCACGACATTTAGTTTCAATGAGACCTCGCGTACCAGCCAACTAGTTGAGAATTCAGTGTCGTGATGCCATCCACATCATCCGACCAGCCGGCCGATCGAAATCGGCCAGGTGAGTGCCTAAGCTAACGGTCGCTCATGTTAAATTTTCATAATGTTTGTGCCTTCCTGCAAAGCAATCCGATTAACAGACTACAATGTTGTTAATCCCATTAAAACCCAGTGTTCTGTAATCATTAATTTGAAACACTTGATCAGGTAGCCAATATTCTATACACAGTTATATTTCGAACATTTTCTGTTTTACCAACGAATAATTGTTCGTGATGAAGATACATGTAATACCTTCGCCCGTTCTTCTTCTTCAAGTGTCGGATCTGGAACAGATCTGTTGCCCGTTCATGTGACCATTTAAACCAATTTTGCAAGAATCAGAACCACGTCATGCTAACAAAGCGGCCTATCTCATGTTATTTTTTTTTAGGACAGCCAATATGGCCGTTTATAATCAAGGCGAAATATTTCTCTTATGATGTTAGTTGTCCAGACTGGTGTCGCGAGTATGGATTGGCAGGTGTTGTTGTTGTTGTTGTTGTTGTTATTTTGTACATGGCAATGTTGGGCTTGACGCCAGGAAGAATGTGAAAGGTCAATGGGTTGTTGCCTCAGTCTGATATAAGCCACCAAGTTTGGACAGATGCCATAATTATATCTACCTATATGAGAATCTATTATCCTGATCGGCACTCGAGAGTTAATGAAAAGGCAAGTGAGATCTTACTGTCATGATCATAATCATTATACCCAATTTTCTACTTGGGCTCCCTACTAGGGTGCAGCTTAAGTTATAGCTATAAGTGTTACTGAACGTAACACAATCAAACAGTTTTTTTTTTTTCTTTCTTAAGTACATGTTTCTATTCACCAAAATATCACATAGATGTGATTAATGTTACCTGAATAGATGAACACTGCTCCAATTGTTCATGCCTTGACGTGGAGGAGTGGCTTGCGTGTCCCAGTGATCCCAGGAGCTAAGCCAGCGGAGGCCTCGTGCCCCTGATAGCTTTAAGCAAGCTGGACAGGTCATGGGGGAAGGACCAGACAAGATTGAACAGACCGGCCCTCCAGGTTCGGGGGTTGGGCGTAGGGCTAACAACCCTACCCTGAAATCCTTGTTGGGGTGACCTTACTTGGAGAAACAAAAATCGTTACGGAAACAGCAACATGGAAAAACCAACGTTCTGGATGTGATGGACCTTCTGAGTACCTCGCGACTCATATGAATGCAAGTAGTGAAAGCCGAAAGGAAACTGCTAGCAGGAGGAAGGAGGAACTGAACACCGTCAAAACCAAGACCAGGATTGGATACTGGAATGTTAGAACAATGTATGAATCGGGTAAGTTAGCACAAGTAACATCAGAGATGAGGCGCTACAACCTACACATCCTGGGTGTAAGTGAGAGCAGATGGACTGGATCTGGAAGGATCAAAACATCCACTGGAGAAACCGTTCTCTACTCTGGAAGAGAGGATGACCAACATCATGAAGGAGTAGCCATCATCCTAAAGAAAGGACTGGACAAATGCTTGTTGGAGTGGAAACTAGTCAATAGCAGACTGATGAGGATGAGGATGAAAGGACGACACACAAACATCACTGTCATCCAATGTTATGCACCAACCAACGAAAACGACAACACAGACAAAGACGACTTTTATGAACAACTCCAGGGGGAAATGGACATGACGTCACGGCATGATCTCATCATTGTCATGGGAGACCTCAATGCTAAGGTAGGTAAAGATGATATAAATTATGAAAGAGTAATGGGAAAACATGGAACTGGAACAAGGAATGACAATGGAGAAAGGCTTGTGGATTTTTGTGCCTTGAACAACTTAGTCATCGGAGGGACCCTTTTCACACACAGAGAAATTCACAAACTCACATGGAATTCTCCAAATGGAAGAGACAAGAACCAAATAGACCATTTGATGATCAACGGTATGTGGAGACGGTCCCTTCTAGATCTGAAAGTGAAAAGAGGAGCTGACGTAGCCAGCGACCACCATCTAGTGGCAGCACTTATCAAAATTAAACTGAACAAGACCGGAATCAAGACATCAAAGCAAAGACACCTTAATATTCAGAAACTGAGAGATGCAAGTGTTAGAAATGCCTTCAACGTACAAGTCAAGAACCGATTCCAGGCTCTACGAGAGTCTGATAAGAACAACCGTAAAGAAAGAGGAATCGATTCAGAGTGGAAAAGAGTAACTACAGTGTACACAGAGAGCAGTGTAGCCTGCCTTGGATTTAATGAGAAAGGGAAAAGCAAGGAGTGGATCCAACAAAGAACATGGGATGTGATCGAGGAGAGGAAAGTCATGAAAAAGAAACTCCTACAAGTGAAATCGGAAAGGCTGAAAGAGAGGTACCAACATAGCTACACAGAGTTAAATAAGAAAGTGAAGAGACTAGTAAAGAAAGATAAACGAGAAGCCATGGAACAGCTAGCGGCAGATGCGGAGGAGGCAGCAGCAAGAGGAGAACAGGGTAAGCTCCACAAGATCACTAAGCGCATTTGTGGCAAGTACGGTGGAAGACCAAGTGTTCCAATCAAAGACAAGAATGGGAAACTACTGACTACAGAACGAGAACAGGATACACGCTGGACAGAGCACTTTCAGGAATTACTAAACCGGCCACCACCTGAAGATAGAATAATAATACAAGATGCTGCTGAAGACCTTGACATCAACATAGATCCACCAAAGAAAGAACAGATAGTGGCAGCAATAAAGAGCCTAAAAAACGGCAAAGCCCCAGGAAAAGACAACTTGACTGCAGAACTGTTCAAAGCAGATCCGGTTCAGTCAGCCACCATCCTTCAGCCACTGTTCACAACTATCTGGGAAGCAGAAGCAGTACCAAAGAGCTGGAATGAAGGCAGAATAGTGAAAATACCCAAGAAAGGAGCACTCAGCGATTGCAACAATTGGCGTGGTATCACTCTCCTTTCTATACCCAGCAAAATCCTTGCCAAGATCATTGTGAAACGTATGTCAGATGCTGCGGACAAGACACTGAGAAAGGAATAGGCCGGATTCCGAAAGGGGAAAGGATGCATTGACCAGATCTTCACACTCCGAAACATCATAGAACAGTGTTCAGAATGGCAAAGGCAGCTCTATGTGAACTTCGTTGACTTCGAAAAGGCCTTCGACAGCATCCACAGAGAGAGTATATGGCGCATTCTTCGGCACTATGCGATTCCCAGCAAGCTTGTTGAACTCATCAAAAGCTTTTACAAGAACTTCAGTTGCAGTGTCGGAAACAGTGATGCATCCTTTGAAGTGAAAACTGGTGTACGGCAAGGATGTGTGATGTCAACAATTTTGTTTAACCTCGTAATCGACTGGATTATGCGGAAAACTACAGAGGATGCACCAAGAGGCATCAGATGGACACTCTTCGACAACCTAGAGGATTTGGACTTTGCAGATGACTTTGCGCTATTGTCACATAGTCACCAACACATGCAAGATAAGATGCAGAGACTACATAATTTTGGATGCAAAGTAGGCCTTCGGATTAGCCAGAAGAAGACAGAGATTATGACCCTAAATGTAGACACTCCAGCACCAGTGCAAGTAGATGTCAAGAACCTCACCACGACGGACAAATTTAAATACCTTGGTAGTATTATCAGACCAGAGGGTGGCACAAAGGAGGACATCCAAAGTAGGCTGGGAAATGCAAGGGCTGTCTTTCAAAGCATGAGCAACATCTGGAAATCGACACAATACGGCATCAACACCAAGACCAGACTGTACCAAAGCTGTGTCCTATCCACACTCCTGTATGGATCAGAGTGTTGGCGAATGACAGAAGGTGACCCCGCCAAGTTGTCTTCCTTCCACACCACATGTCTTCGTAGGATTCTCCGCATCTTTTGGCCAAACAAGATTTCTAATCAGGAACTACTAAGGCGATGCAAGCAAGAAGAAATAGCCAACATCATCACGAAGAGACGATGGAGATGGCTTGGACACGTGCTGCGAAAGGAAGCAAATTCTATAACCAAAACAGCACTTCGGTGGACACCGGAGGGACGGCGCAAGCGAGGCAGACCCAAGGCAACCTGGCGGAGAACAATCGAGGCAGAGATGAAATCCTTCAATCACTCATGGGGAACTCTCGCAAAGATGGCCCAGGACAGACAGGGCTGGAGATCCTTTGTTGCTGCCCTAAGCACCAGTGGGTGCAACAGGAAATAGTAGTAGTAGAATAGATGAACAAGGTAAACAAAATGATAAAAAGTTTTAAAAATTAAAATAATAATTCTGGTATAACGTGGGTAAATTCACGTTCCTGCTCCAAGTCCTCCCCCCCCCCCCCCAACACTTCACATAGAACACCACAGTGTGCCAGGCGACTGAAGTAACTGTTCGTTGCCCATATTTGGCAATGAAGCACTGATGTGAATCTGGTACAGCTATGCCGCAGACAACCACTGCGCATGGTTGTGACTCAGATTTTCCTGACAACGCAATGGCGGTAAATTGTGTAAAGGAAGAAGTAAAAAAAAAAGAACACAAATCCCTACAGGATAAAATATTAACAATTAATCACTTTCCTTGTCTGTTTTTGCAACATAGCAAGGTCAGCAGAATTTTTTTATGTTTATTGTAAAGCCAACTTTGGACTTTGTCCCTTTCATTACGTTTTAGAGATTTCCTGTAGTGCTTGAGCTATACACTAAAACTTTGAAATGTCAAACCACTGGACACATTCAATTCATAATTATTTGATAGATTGTTTATGCCTATAATTCCTTCTTTGATTCACCAACACATTAATGCAACCAAAGATAATCGAAAGGATAAGATGAGACAGCTTGTGCTTCTAGCGGGCACAGATTTCGCACCGGCACCCAGCGGCGAATGCGAGGAAGTCATGAACAATGCGGTATTTTACAAAGTCAAATAGGGAAAATATTGAATTTTCTCCATTGTCCAGCTATCGCTATAGACCTTGATTGACGTCACCTATTGTGGAATTATAACCTCAGTAGCTGTGGGAAAAACCCTGGCTTTTTTTTCTCTTTTTTAGTCGCAGTAACACTGTAACAACTCAGCGTTATTAATTTATCATTATATCGAGCATTCTTTTCATTCTATGCGCCATGGACCCCGCCCCCGATCAGCACCGAAACTGTGTGCACGATGTTTTTAGAGGCTCGACAGAGGGAGTGTCTCATCTTATCGTTTGTAGTATCTTTGCTGCAACATCAAGCATGGACGAAAAGAACAAAATTAATATACCGTGTACTTGTTTATTGTGAAAGTTGAGAGTTTGTTCAGAGTTTATGAAGATAATGTGATTTATCCTCATTACGGCAATGAAAAAAAGTTTAAGGTCTACTCTGGAAAGCTTAAATTTAATTCTCAGGTGATTTCCACAGCATATTTTAACTTTAAAACACCATAAGCCAACCTTTCAGTTTAGTTCATCTTTGTCCAACTAAATGGTTATTTCTGAAACATTCCAATTTAACCTTTATGGTAATTCAAGATTCTTTTGGAGCGCCTGGCATCTGAAACGTAAGTCAGTTTAATTGTTGTCGTCGTGGTCAAACATCTTGAGGAAACAGTGACCTGAAAGGCAAATCCCCCCCCCCCCTAAACTAGGGAGTGGTCGTATTTTACAGTTCGAATTGCTATCTAGTTTACTTTAATTGTGTCTTTCATTGACAACACTGGCATTAAAAGTGTCCTCAGTCACCCGGATCTTTAACGTGTCACGAACAGATCTACAGTTTTATCTCTTACACAAGTGACAATAATGAGTCTCATTTTAACCTTGTATGTATGGACATTTTTTTTTTCTTCTTATACAATGTCGTTTAATGTCTACGTTCAGACTGTTAAGAGCTACAGAGACAATGCTGTGGCCTTCATAATGCACAAAACCCATCGTGTCTGTCGTTGCTTCCATTTGACCCTGACGAACTCGTCAACTGGGGCGTTGTCAAATGCTTCGTAACTAAGGAGGTTCTGGACTGTAATCTAAAGTAGGCTGTTGTTATAAGTCCGTACGCATCCCAAGTGTTTTGCGCTAGGGGCGCGTAGGTGTACTACCTATCCCTAACCCCGTCCTTACCCTCAACCCTAAATCTCATCGAATCCCTAACTCTGTTCCCTATCCTTTCAACCCAAAAAGTAGGAGGAAAACAAAAAGGAAATCTGAAAGAATACTTATTTAATAATTAATCAAGGCTGTTGTTAGGAGCATTTCGTGAGACGCTCTCTAGCTCTGGGCTCACAAAAGTCTTTAAAAACATACCACTAGGCCAGAAAAATGGGGGACGTACGTTCTTGTAACAACATTTTCTAAAGTAACAAGATACGTGGTCACGGACCAGCCAACAATGATTAAGTCAGTCTTGTATGGCAGTGCTAACGCGTCCAGCGAGTGAGTTTTGCTCCTAAGGACACCGAGTATTGTTAGAACAGAAGATCCGCGTCTTCGGTGACGCAAAATAGTGCACTACTGGCCTCCTTTCATTTCAGTACATGTTGATCCTTTCGTAACAAACAGGAGACATACAGAGAAGGTTAATGACCACAGTTTGTTTCCGCTGTAGGATCCGATCGGAAACAGACTTGTCATTTATATGACTTTGACAACTGAATGGACGAATCTAACATTGATAAGAAAGATCACCCGCTAAGACTTGTTGACTGAGATATTTATCACACTATGCCAAATATACCATAGATTATCTATCATACAGTTTTACGTATTATTTGTTATCTCCGTTTTTGTCAGTTCTGCTATGTGATATTCCCCCGCTTGCAAATTGTACTGTTAATTAAATACTATGAAATAACTGAAAATGATTTTGCCTGTCATGATAATAAATTAACCGATGACATTTGTCACAAGGTATTATCAAGACGTAGGCCTACAGCTTGCGGGAGGTAAGGATCGTGGTCGGTCAGAGCAATACGGTGATCGCCCCGCATATGAAAACCTGATAGACAACAAGAACAGTACGGTTCAAACATAATTATCCCTAGCTCTATCATGAAACAGCACAAGCGCAAAGAACCCAAGTTTATTGAGTTATGATATGTTTATGTAATACTGCGTTAGATGTGTATACCATGTATTATTATGTGCCCTTAAACGCTCTGCATAAGTGAATTTCTCTCATGGCATAATTGAATGATTTTTACCTTGTAGACTAATCTTACTTTATCATACTTTACAGGAGAGTGTGAAAAAAACCCGTTTAACTTGAAAGACACTCCCTATATCTTCTTCTATATCTATCTATATTTGTGGACTTGAGATTTTTCGTTGCAAAAGGCTTCTGAACCACCCAACACTCAGACTACAAATTTTATATGGTGCATCAGAATGGATGTAAGAGTGCACAGTTTTTAATAGAAGTCTCAAATCTGTGTAGTTTTTTTAATTAGAAATGTATTGTTTCGCCATCATTTAGAGCTATTTCGAGTCATGGTTCGCCATTTTAAGGTTTCGTTATCACTTCCTGCGATGTGTTCACTATCAAACACACTAACCCGTGCGCAAATCATGCTGTTGTACAGGATGCGCAGTGTGTCAACTCACAAAGGCAGAGCAGTAAGACTTACTTAAAAACAAACAAACAAAAATAAAATAAACAAATAGAACATGCCAGATGAAGCAGGTCCATAATAACCACCCAGAAATGAAGCCAATATTCAAACCGATTTATCCCGGGCAGGGCCGGGGACCTCAGCTAGTTATACATATTTTAGTCATACATGGAAATAGTTGATATATTGCACTGTCTCTTAATCGGTAGAATTAAATATAGGGGCAAGCAAAAAGGTGCCACTGCTGGCCTGGCGGTAGGTCGCTTCAGACAAAGCTGTATGGGACTGCAGGGGACAGACAAAGCTGTATGGGACTGCAGGGGACAGACAAAGCTGTATGGGACTGCAGGGGACAGACAAAGCTGTATGGGACTGCAGGGGACAGACAAAGTTGTATGGGACTGCAGGGGACAGGCAAAGCTGTATGGGACTGCAGGGGACAGGCAAAGCTGTATGGGACTGCAGGGGACAGGCAAAGCTGTATGGGACTGCAGGGGACAGACAAAGCTGTATGGGACTGCAGGGGACAGACAAAGCTGTATGGGACTGCATGGGACAGGCAAAGCTGTATGGGACTGCAGGGGACAGACAAAGCTGTATGGGACTGCAGGGGACAGACAAAGCTGTATGGGACTGCAGGGGAACTAGAACTTTCATACAAACCACTGGCCTCCTGCAATGACTGACAAGAAGATCGCAGAAGAAGAAGAAGAAAAACGGAATTAAAAATAATATTTGACAAAGGAAGGTTGTCATCTACTGTAGTGCTGATACGGTAGAAAGGTTTTGTGCTAAAAATTAGCGACCTAAGTTATTGTTTGTTCAAACTCCACTTTTTGCACAACTGAGAAATTCGACTTTAAACTTTTGCGGCTTTAGTATTATGATAAGGAGTTAGAATAAATCGGAACTGTGAAACAACTTGATGTGTGCACACAACTCATTTAAAACAGGCGTCAAAATGTGTGTGTATCATACCTCTTGTACACACCAAAAACATCTCTAGTTCGTTTTTGTGTTGTTGTTTTTTTCAGGAAATGGAATACAAGAAACAAGAATTAAGGTCGCACATTGACATTTCCAATGATATCCAGGCCCTCATTACTGTAGCTATGATAGCTATGGACATGCAAGTGCAAGGGTGAGTGTCCTCACTAGTAATGTCAGCTCATAAAGTACAGTCGCCCTTGCACTGCTTTGTTCACATTGTCACTGAATGCTTCATTTGCTGTCATGTTGACTGCCAAACCACGTCTTTCAGAGATGAGGTTTGCACCGTTATAACAAATTCACACTTCAGATTTTGCACTGGAAGAAAATTATATTTATGCCGGAAAGGACGAACAGAAGTTGTGTTAAGAACTTTACAGAATTCAGATGTCAATGCTGTAGTTTTGAGTTCCTGTCATTAAATTCATAAGACATAACGTGCCATGTTGTAGCACAGAAATTGAAGACTTCAAAGAGAGTGGAAGACAATACATTTTCCCGTCATAACCTGGCGTAATTGGCTATGCTCGCAACATAATGATAAAAGCGGTGTCCCGTTGGAATGATACTTCAGACAGAGTTCACATATTTTACAATTATTATTTGTGTCTTCAATCTGAGACCAAGCGAGTGACACATTCCTGTTTTTGGCGACCTCAGTTCTTGTTCGTTCTATCTCTATTTCCTGAAAAACTAGAGATCTTTTATAATGTAGAAGAGGTATAACAAAATTTTAATGCACAATTTGACATTTGTTTGAAATGTGTTCTGGCACTTATCAAGCTATTTCACAGTTCCGATTTATTCGAACGCCTTATCATAATAACTAAAGCCGCAAACGATTAACGTTGAATTCCCCATTATTGTGCAAAAATGGATTTGGAACAAACGAGAACCAAGATCACGTTTTGTTTTTGGAAAAGTAATATTGTATGATGGCTGACTTTGGAAGTAATTTAATCCTCTTGTTCTTGACAGTACTCAATCGTTCCAAGCAGTAACTCATCACGCTGACTGCCTCCATAACAACACTTGTCTTGATACTCACCATTGTTCACGCTCACACAATGATGCCTTGTCAACCTTGCAGCGATTGTGAATACATGAGCACTATAGCGACTGGTTGTGACAGCATTCGTAGTGCATACGTGCAGTTTTTATAGCTGTGCAGCAAGTGAACTTTGTAACTGCAGGGATAATATTGGTATGGTTTAAATAATCGAAACATAGGGTACTGTGAGCAGAAATAAATAAATAAATAAATTACTAAGATACTGCAGACAGACAGACTGTGAAAGAGAGAGGCTGAATGAGAAGGAGAGAGAGAGAGCGAGAGAGAGCGAGAGAGAGAGAGAGAGAGAGAGAGAGCGAGAGAGAGCGAGAGAGAGCGAGAGAGAGAGAGAGAGAGAGAGCGAGAGAGAGCGAGAGAGAGAGAGAGAGAGAGAGAGAGCGAGAGAGAGAGAGAGAGAGAGAGAGAGAGAGAGAGCGAGAGAGAGCGAGAGAGAAAGAGAGAGAGAGAGAGCGAGAGAGCGAGAGAGAGAGAGAGAGAGAGAGCGAGAGAGAGCGAGAGAGAGAGAGAGAGAGAGAGAGAGCGAGAGAGAGAGAGAGAGAGCGAGAGAGAGCGAGAGAGAGAGAGAGAGAGAGAGAGTGCGAGAGAGAGCGAGAGAGAGAGAGAGAGAGAGAGAGAGCGAGAGAGAGCGAGAGAGAGAGAGAGAGAGAGAGAATTTGCCCATTTGTATTGCTGTTGTCATTGTTGTCCTTAACTACATTCGGGACATTTTTTACAAAAGGCGTTGACATGTTTTAAGGTACTAAACCGTGCTATTTAACACAATAATGGAGATTAGTTCTAGTTGTTTCAAATTCTATTTGTTTAGAAATATTCAAATTTGTCTCTGATTTCAGTTAGCTGGCCATATCTCAGGAAGGTACCTATCTACGTCCAGCAACATGACAACCTGAAATCCTCTGGATAGCTCACCAATGATTTATGTTCTTTCTGATGAGTTCACCCTTGTTCACCTGACCACTGGTCAGTTCGAGGATAACTGGCCTCGGACAGCTGCTGTGTCTTCATTACACATGGACCTACCGAGTCAAGCAGCCGATGAAACGAATTCAGTCAATGCTTGAGAGTGACCAAATATTAACAAAAGTGTGTTTTATTTCACATTCAAAGCTAAACGCCTTAAAGAAAACTATATTAGGATGTTTCTGTGCCTGTTTCCTGGTCCTGCCACGCCCATATTCGGTATGGACACTTAGACCACATGTTCTGATGGCACAAAAAGCTCTTAAAATGATTTTGAGTAGTCATTTTGTCAGATATTATGTTTGTCTTTTGCTGGAATCTGACTGTATATTTCACTCAGGCTGCGTGTTATATAACCTTTTGATGGCCTCAGACCTTGTTCTTTTATAGAATGTGCATTGTCCTCTTATCAGTAATAGCAGCTGTATGGTGTTTTGTACCACTGGCTTGGTAGCTTCCATACATACAGATTCACGTCAAGCTTTTGTCAGAAGGGAATTACTTTGAAAGATTTCGTTTAATTTGTGAACTGTCCTGTGATAGGCCAGTGAGTCTATGTAAATAATATCTTTCCTTTTGCTATAGGGAAGAAAGACAATAAAAGACCTGGAATAAGATTCGAAAAAAAAATAGGAAAGAAAGAAACAGAGGACAAACTACATGACCAAATGTATCCAAAGTCACGGTGTTGCTGGTTTCCGTTGAGGTTCAAGACGTTTCATTCCAAACTTGTAATGTTCAGATGGTTGCAGAGATCCTGCACCTGGGCTTGGCTCTGTGGTGCAAAGTAATAACCTGACACTAGAGACCATCTAACGGTCTCTCCATGCTAAGGAATGATCGTGCATGGTGGTCAAGCTTAAGCTGAGCACGTTAATTAATGAGATATCTGTGAGCGCTGGACGAAACTTAATCACTGCTCCCCTCCTGGCGGATAGAGATAGGGTAACGAGGCTTTGATGGCCCACACAAGGACGTGTGGAGAGGGCTGATGACAGCCTGTGTCTACCCGTGGACACCGTGAGGACATCCAGAAGCCCCCAGTCCGCACCGGGGACTCCCCGAGGGGCCATTCCCGACACGTCCCCCCTTGGGGGTTGGACAAGTTGATGAGGAGTAGGGGTCCGGGGTTGTCCAGATAACGGAATGACCTTTACTTTATACTGTTTATATGTCCGTTGTCTGAAGACAGGTTTGTGTTCTTGAATTCCCCCCAGTATCTTGCCACACTATCGATGGTATCGAGAGCAGAAAGTATAAAGCGAATGAGCAGTCCAGATCAAGTTATCTCAAGAAACTTTCTCAATAACTTCTCCAGTTGAACTGACGAAATAAACTGTCATAAAATCGAAGAGGCTGTTTATGTCCGTTGTCTGAAGACAGGTTTATGTTCTTGAATTCGTCCCGGTATCTTGCCACACTATCAGTGGTATCCGAGAGCAGAAACTTTAACGTGTGTGAGCAGCGCATATCGACCAATCTCGTAAAAACTATCTCAATAACTTCTCCAGTTCCGAACTGACTATCTTAAAGGGCCATCTTAAAATCTTGCGAAATCTGAAGGGGGCGAGGAAGACGAAATAAAAGGGAGTGCTGGAATGCTCTGTACTGTTATTCTCAAAAACAATGCTCCACTGACATATTCACAATACTTAAAACCATCTAAGAACCCACACGTGCCAATGTAACAATTTCAAGAGCACTTGGCTTCTGATTACTGCTATAGCATCTGCGGAGTTAGTCTTTAATAAGGTCCATATTGCACTGAATCAAGTGTTTTGATTCGGATTTTGCGATCTATGGAATAAAACGGGAAAGGAGGTGGATGTACTTTGTTAATCGGATGACACTAAGCAAGAGAGACCAAAGGTGACATCAGTGAGAACTGATTTAGCCGGGGGGGGGGGGGGGGAGAACTCAAGTGGCCGGTAACCTTGCACTAAAAAATACTCTCCTGATTTTTGCTATAAATGTTAGGAGAACCACTGTATGTGGACTACTGAAATAGGAGGGTATAATGAGATAAAGGGTAGCAACGCTAGGAAATTCCTGAAAAACACTCTCTCAGTGACATGACAGATTAGCGTTCTTTTCAGCGAAAACTACCGTAATGAAGTCGTATGTACCCAAATGTCAAAGAGATATTCATACTTAATAATTATACATCAAACTAAAAAAGGGGGCCAATCTCCTACCACATGAAAGTTATTGGTACTGAATTGTACTTACTGAAGTCAGTGGGATACTGAAGACAAATAACTCAGGATAAAGGCATCGCTAGACCTTAATAAGGGCATGTACAGTCAGACAGTTAAAAAAAAACAAAAAAAAAACCCACCTATATCTTACACTTATTTTACTTTTCCAAGACGATCATGAGAAGGACACCTATATTTAGACTGTGAGAAAGACGCCTATATTTAGACCTTACGAAAGACATGCCTCCCTCCTGACATGTTTGCCCTCAAATCTCAAGGGAGAACCAACGAGCTCTGACTTGTAGTAGACGTGACCGCTGATAACTCTGCGGAGAGCCAGGATGATAGATTAAGCGAGTACTCACTCAAAATTAGGAGCAGACCGTTAGCCATAGATCCTAGAATACGTGACCATTAGAAGATTTAAGCCATGAGTAGCCGATTGGACACTCTGCTCCACATCATGTTTTATGGAATCTGGCACTGAGCAAAAAGATTACATTACATTTTTAAACTAATTAAACTTTAAATTCTAAAAGTAATTGATTTTTAATTTTTTTAATCTTTGAGTGAACAGACATTATTTTCATTTAACGAAGAACTTTACCACAACAGACAGACGCACGAGAAATATAAACATGAATTTACACACCATGACGTGGTACAGGCTTGTATAGTCTTTATATAGTGGAGGTTTTAGTTACTACACAAGGCTATGACACAAGCTGAGTGAAACGACCACTGAAATTTCAGAACTTGTTAGCATAACTTCTGATCACGTCTTCTCTTTTCCTTTTCGCTCTTCCAGATTTCCCCATTCTTGTCCGTATACAAGATTAACAAACAACTGGAGAGAGCATATAACATCCAGAATCTTAACATTGCATTGCAAATACTTTTATTGCCAAGAAAATATCAAATCCACCTCAAAAACATGCAAAGAAAATGGGAAGTTTTTCAGCCTTTTGTGTTTTAGCAATGGTTGTAAGCTCGTAAAACACAGTGGAACAGTGACGAAGGTTGCTGTGTTATGAAGCTCGACCAACAAAAGCCCTGAGAAATGTTATAATAATCCAGACAGAAGACAGACAAACAGAAACAGAGATAGATAGATAGATAGATAGATAGATAGATAGATAGATAGATAGATAGAGAGAGAGAGAGAGAGAGAGAGAGAGAGAGAGAGAGAGAGAGATAGAGATAGATAGATAGATAGATAGATAGATAGATAGATAGAGAGAGAGAGAGAGAGAGAGAGAGATAGATAGATAGATCGATAGAGAGAGAGAGAGAGATAGATAGATAGATAGATAGATAGATAGATAGATAGATAGATAGATAGATAGATAGATAGATAGATAGATAGATAGATAGATAGATAGATAGATAGATGGATGGATGGATGGATGGATGGATGGATGGATGGATGGATGGATGGCTGGATGGATGGGCTGGCGGGGCAGGCGGGCGGACAGATAAATAGAGAAAGAGAGAGAGAGACAGATAGATAGATAGATAGATAGATAGATAGATAGATGGATAGATAGATAGATAGATAGATAGATAGATAGATAGATAGATAGATAGATAGATAGATAGATAGATAGATAGATAGATAGATTTTGATGTTCACTGCTTCTGGGTCTTTTTGAATAGTTGATGTCGTGCCTTAAAATATAATCTTCTATCAATTTTGGTAAAGCATGTCCCAGCTAGAAAATAACAAATCAGCAGCGGTGGTTCCAGACAACGCTATCAATGTTTCAATCTCAAGACGGTTCGAGTACGTGATTAACACTTGGTATTCGATCTTCGTGCCCTGTATCCCATGTGGCACCGTGACTTCTGAAGGACAATTTTATACTATAATCGTCCCCCATGAGTACCTCTGGCACTGCTTTATCTTACGTCTCAATGTTTCAAGTACCTATCGGCATTGTTTCCTCCAACCTAGATCACTGGTCATTAACCAGCTGTTGTGGAGTGTCAGACTGTCAGGCACTCGTGTGTGACGAATGATAGTGATCTAACATTACTCAGATCAGTTTGACCTGATGGTACCTTTTACGGGATTGAAATAAGACAATGTCTACAGCACAGTCATCCCTGTCACGGATTTCGATACGTTTCGACGGAACGTATATTTTTTTTTTTTTTTGGTATTTTGGATACTTCTTTAATCCCATTTCGGAAATTTGCCTTTTTTGCCATTGCAACTGAAGCAGACACGTCATCCCCACAGTGCAAGTCAGGTTGAAGATTGGGTTTGTTGGGTTTTTTTCGTAAGGGGGAGGGGGGGGGGAGGGGGAGGGAGAGAGAGAGAGAGAATGGTAGGGATACGTTTTTATCTAATTTGCTGGGACAGCGGCCTGTTCGGCCTTCTCTTCTGGATTACCAATTGCCAAGATATCTTTAAGTGCGCAATAGGCATATTATGGGCCCTCCCCGTTTTTTGTCCTTATCCGAGAAGACTAGCTACTTGATCCTACCTACCATAGGATTGGGGACATAAAAATATGAGAAAAATCCAAAAATTCCAAGATACCTGCCCTGACCGGGATTCGAACCCGGTACCTTCGGCATGAGAGGCGAGCACCTTACCTCTAGACCACCGTGTTAATGTGCTACAGAGTTGGTGTAAAATCTGCATTGTTTTTTTAAAGGCCAATTTACGAGAGAAACGCCGGGCGCATTGGTGCACTACATGAAAAAAGAAAATTATAGTGACTGTGACACTCATGCTCAACGAGGGAAGAGATGAAGACCATTCAAAGGAATTGCTACGTTTATCAGAAATAAACAAGAAATGGAAACTTACCCACAGTGATCAAGTGCGAAGTTAAAAATTAAAAGTTTAGTAAAACCTTTTCTGTGTTTACGTAATGTAATGTAACAATTAGCTTGTATGGCGCCCAGATCCTCAAACAAAAGAAATGAAGTGCTTAAGGCTGTGCACTAAAATTAGAAACAGTATTAACATAAGATCAGTTCGTCATGCATGTTCACGCTCACACACATTGACAAAACTAAATCTACTTTCATCCTCAAACCCCTGAGACCAGGAGGGACACCAATCAGTCGCATAGGAAACAATCCTAAACAATTCAATTCTGAGTCTCTTTTTAAATGTGATGATGTTTTCACTTTTTCTTGCTGTCAGCACTAATGTTGTTCCACAATTTAGGGACACCTGCAGAAAAAGTCATTTCACTAAGTGGCAATCTCGTGTGTTTAGAATGGGTAAAGGGCCTCAGACGAAGACTAGTGTATTGAGGGATATGCAGCCTTGACAGCCAATAATTTGTATTGAAATTAACCAGTAAAAGAAATTTCTTACGTCATGCTACCCAAAACCTGTCACTATTCCCGACCTTAACTTTAAAACCATTCCAAAAACAGGGTTCGGCTGTCGATATGACCGCCATCTTGGTGGTGTAGATTTAAAAGATTTAATCCAAATTCATCCGGACACTTGAAATATCTGTCTAATCAATGTGAAATTGGGTGTTAAGTATTTTAATGTAAAGAAATCAGAATTGCGAAATCAAACAAACTGGATCAATTTGTCCTTTCACGATGAAGATCATGATTCTTATCTAATTCCATCGGAATTTCTGGTAACAGCTCTCAGTGTTGTCACGGATTTACCGGAGACGTAGCTCTCAAATTTTGGTATCCAGCTTTCAGTGAACGGCTCGTGGCCAAGATTTGTCAATAGTTATGAATCGCCTTATCTAGGGTGTTCAGCAATTAGGTAGACATCGACCCAAGAGCTACCTGACGTGTAATATCAATGCTTGGATTCATCAGTACATCACGTTAACACTCCGGGTGACACATGGTGGGCGTGGGCTAATCCACTGCCACTGAACTTCCTTAAGTTTGCATAGTAATAACACAGATATTAGGAAAGTCACTCTGGCGTCGTGATCTGTCACTAATGTAAGAGAAACGGTGGAAAATCAGGCGTGTCAGTGATCTGCAATGTAAACTTTGGTGATATGCTAAGAACGCCAACATGTTAATCTGTTGTCCAAGGACGTTACACTTCTTCTGGCAGACTCAATCACAGTATACCTCTCTCCATCTAAAATGAAATCAACATGTTTGGTTCTTTTTTCAACAAGCTTGACTTGGGACATTTATGAAAAGAGAACAAAGTTGTCTTGGACTTATACACAAGCTAAGAAATCTAACATTATTAATTCATTATCAGTCAGTGCATAAGGAACAGGTTAACAAGAAGAAATGACATTTGCCCCTGAGAAGAAGACAATGTCAAGTATACCTCTATTCAAACAGTTCAGGCGCCTTAGCCGTTCATAGAAATGCCTAAATATTTTATCAGTGATATTAGTAAGACCGATAACTTCTCTCTGTAAATTAGCCTTATTACTTTACATTACTTTGCCCGTCTTTCTTCTTCGTTTCTCTGTCTCTCTCCACATGCACACAATGCATCTACACGACTGAAATAGAGACTGGTCAAGACTCAGTAAAGCCTTTGTTCCTCATTGTAAGAATTAATTTTGGTTAAGAATTCCGATACTGAATAGAGGATCCTCTAAAGATATAGTTCAGGAGAAGCTAATTTAACAGATTTTGCTGATCTTCCTCAACAAAAGCAGGGCAGCCAAAGTTGAAGACAGCAGCTCCACTTATTGACAATGCCCAGGGAATCAGATAATGACAAGACTGTGGATAAACTGCTGTTGCTGTGCATGACTGGAGACGCTGCTCATCCCAGTGTTTGACACTGTGGTTATCTGTGATGAACTATCATGAGCTGAGATTATCCTCACCAGCGTAAAGATACCGAAGCAAAACCGCTAATCCAATGAGATTCACGATGTCATAGAAACGGAGAGAAAGCTCCAAATCTGTGGGATGCTGCTTAGATCAGCACTGACCAGTCCGTTCTGTTGTGTTGGGTTTCCGATTCTTAAGATACTGTAATACATAATTGCTTTAAGATTAATTAGAGAAAAAAATCAAGAAGAAAAGAGACGCAGTGATCTAATCCAAGGATAAGAAGCGTCCTCAAATGCTATGGTTTCGCGGGAAGAAGGAAGACAGCTATGGAACCTTATAGAGAAATGAAGACAAGTTTGGCATTTGAGATTGTCTGAGATAAGAAATTAGTGAAAAAGCTATTGGTAAGCCCTTAATTCGGGGGCAAACACGGAAAAACAAAGGGGAAATCAATATCAACCCGGAAACTCCTTCACTATCCCTGAGTTCTTCGTGACTCTTCCGTCTTTGATATTCAGGTCTTTAAGATTTATGGACAGACAGATCATCATAGCTGGGCATCCAGGCAAATCTAAAGAGGCCGCAGAGCATCGGGATCTGAGCCAAGTCGCTCTTATCTGTGCCAAGCTCTTCAAGCTTGGTCTTCCTGTCTCTGAAAGTCAAGACAAGGCAAATATGCCGTGCCTGAACTTAACCTCTACGTATCATCCCCGTTTTGTTCTCATCCGCTTGGCATCTCTGTAACGTAAGACAACACAGAGATTTAAGAGATGGTGTACGTCACGGCACACTCGAAACCAGCTCGTGGCCAGCGGTCCAAATGCGCCCAGATTATTGACGGTGTTTCGTCAGAGGTGTTGACAATTCATATCTTAATTCTTAATCCTTAAGCATGTGTTGGCGCGTGGACCCCTACAAGGTGCAAGCCCGTGTAAACAAGAATCTTGAATGTAACCGAGCATGTCCTGGGCTCGGCCAATGAAGTGCCAAATTTCTATCTAATGAGGCATCTGGGGAGAGGCGGAAATGGCCGTTGATTGTAATTAGTTTGACGCTCATGCGTTGATTGAAAGGAAAGTGAAGGAAAACATGAAGATGAGGTCGTTTGTTTAGCAGGTTGGGCTAATGCGTCATTGCATGGGGCGTAGGAAGACAGAAATGACCAATCCTGAATCTGGACTCAACCACGCCAAGTTTTGTTTGTTTCCAAAGCGGATACGAGGTCAATCTATGACCTCCTTTGACAAAAGCACGCTTACACTGCAACCATTTGACCCTATGTTTCGTCGAAGTTTTGTCTTTTATTATTGTTTTAGCTATGCAAGCTGTGACTATTATCTCCTTTTATGCTACATGCAACGGGTTTGGATGACTGAGTAGATCTAACATAAATTTTGTCCAACTTTGTCTTCGCGCAAACAGTACAATACGCTCTTTCCATAGTGTTCCCTGTGTTTCAAACCCTTGAGATAAATAAATGGTAAAACCTTGATGGTCATAAAGCCATGGCGCATAACTTTAAAAAAAAGGGGGGAGGAGGGAATAATTTTCTCCACTGAATGTTTGCAGGTTTGCAGTTGTTCATAGCTGTATCATTGGCAGTTACTAACAGCATTCTTAGGTATTGATTTCTAATAAGAAATCGATATATTTCATGTAAGATACTTGGGATGTCTTTTGGTTTCGCTAAACAAATAATGGTCGATGTCTTAAATAGGCACTGAACAAAAAAAAAAAATCCTTTCTTTGAAAACATTTTTCTTATTTTTTATCCCATGCCTGTAAATGTCTATGATTAAAAACTCATAAATTACCTCTCTATTGCTCGGCCTGTCACATTAGGTGGGAAAAAACACCAGGTTTTGCTTTGTATGTAATTCCGTGTGTGGGTGGCTCTTTTTGCTCTGACTGATTTACGTCTGTTATTAAGGTGACTCCTGGCGGTTTAATGACATATTCATAGTAGAACATGAATCAGCAAACCCAGTGCATTGTGCCTTTCAAAAGTCAGTATCGTAATTGTTAATTTGTTCACCCTATTGAAAATTATTTATAGACAGGAGAAGTTGTCGTTTTGACCAACCTGTCATTCGAAATGTTTCTGCATCCAAACCTTAGCAAATTTCAGAGTTCCAATACATCTCTACATGTCTTGTGATGAAACAGCTGTCTTTTGTGATTCTTTAATGCACTATTTCTCACATGAAAGTTGTATAGATAAAGGTTAATTTTATCTGACTTTCATCCCTTTTCAAAACCTGACGATAACGATGATAATAAATGAATAATAAGAAACGCACCAAGGAAATGTTAGTAGTTATAATTACACGAAAAATAATACGTGAAAAGAGAATGAAAAAGATCTGCTGAAACTGAGTTTTGATTCCAGTGCACACGCTGATACTTGAAACAGCACGATATTAACATTTGCATACGCTTATGCATGGCGCTTTTCCTATCTGATCCACGCGTTTACGGCAATGACTCTCTGTCCTGTTTAACCAGACATTTTTTTTTCCTTGTAGGTCTTTTAATACTCTCGAATTTCGAAACAGAAACATCTGGAGGGGAAAGATTTGGCGTGAATAACTACTGAAAAGGGCGGGGTGGAATTCTCCCTAATTCACGTGTTATTTTTAGCCTTTGCAAATTTTAATATATTCAATTCGCCTTTTGTACGTGGAATGACCTGTGACGTCAGAAGATCTACGGTATTTTAATAACAGATCTTCCTCTTTCATAGGCCCACTCCTATAATGCACGGTTATCTACAGTGTGCCTTTTCTAGCATGTCAGTAATCCAAAGCTTTGAGTTATAAACAATTAGTATACAAAATTGAAATTAATAACAATGGAGTTCGCAGTTGTTATCAAAAGCTGCGTGGGTCCTTAATAAAGAAAGCCCTCTGATGTCTCTGAAATGAGCCACCTATGCAGACACATTAGCCCTCGAAATATGAATATTTGCCTCGATCAAAAGTCACAGTGATCTTGATCTTGATCTGCGGAAAAAAAAAACAACTTCACTATAACCTTGGAAAATTTATTTCGGCGGCCACTGGGTGTGATCTTCTCGGGGTTTATCTATTCGTTAATTTGGCAGTCAATAGATTACCTTGATTAGAAAAACAACTTCAAAGAACTACACAAGTAGCAATGTTCCCATGTGTAAAGTACCCGTGAAATTTTAATCAGGTACGCTCCTCAAGAAAATCGATCTAATACTCAGTATGAAAAACCGTGTGGTGTGTATTAATTCAATAACTGTGACTAGATTTGTTTAATGTAAGAGCATCACACTATGCACTTTGGATTGTCAAGTTCGTACCACAATTGCCTAAGTCGCTTTTAAACAAATTTGAAGTGTTATCCCAGATAGAATAAGAGTTTTTGTTTTGTTTGCTGAATATCATGAAGATTTATTTCGCGCCTTCAGAACCGTAATTTCAGGATCAGATCACCCTTGTACATGGCTGTCGTTGCTTGTACGTACGTACCCCAAGCTTTTTTGCGCCAGGGGTGCGTACATATACGTACTTATCCCTAACCCTGCCCTTATCCTCAAACGTAAATCGTATCGTACCCCCAACCCTGGCACCTACCCTTTCAACCAAATCAAGCAGGTGGAAAACAAAAAGAACCTCTGAAATAATAATTACTTGAGGCTGTGGTCAAAGCTATTTCAGGAGGAGCTCTCTAGCTCTGGGGTCGCAGAAGGCTTTAAAATACGTACTCCTAGCGCAAAAACACGTGGGGGGGGGGCGTACACACAAGTAACAACAATCTGGGACAAGCTACAAGATTAGCAAGTCGAGGACATGATTTCGTATTTTCTTTCGAAAAAACAAAAGGGTCTAAAAATGACTGAGGCGAGGTGCTATGGCTGTGAATTGTTAAATGAGCCAGAAAGTAATGAATCAAGTATTGTAGTGCAAGACTCACCTCCCTTTATGCAGCTTTATTTCTGTTTTGTTCTTCGGCATACTTACGCATTTTCAAAACTGGTTTCCTGTCGTGTCTTTACATAATATTATGTAGATGGCCTATCTCCATGTTGTCACCATAATTGGTTCTTTAACATTCAGGTTATATCAGGTCAATAAGAATAATTACAGACCTAAAAACTTCTTTCCTTTTATGTAATACTAGTTAAGACTCCAAAATAAAAGAAGGTTTGGCAACGAATTTTCCCACTCTGTCAGTTAGATTTGAAAAAGTCACATTGCCATGCCACTCTCCTACAACTTCCAGCTTTGAAACCTCAAGTACATAATTATTATTTTGTGTGGATCAATTACAATACAGGGATCAAAGCTTATTTTATTAACAGGATGAAGCTTGAGTCTCACGTCGCTGTATTCTGTGGGTTTATATAGCAAATCTGCGAAGCACATTTCTGAAGCTCTTCATTTTCAATATAAACCGACTAGAGACACATTTACTATCCCTCTAAATAGATTTTTTTCAAATATTAAATGTACTTTACACCAGTTTTAGCATAGTATTCTCTGCCGTCGTTATTTCCTCAGTTTCGCCTAGACAATGTGTCCTGCCCGTCGTCATATTAAATTTTCTAGCTTCGTTTCCTTATTCAAGACCAAATGAAATGTTTCAATAGTTTATGACACGTAGAACTTGAAGGCTTAACACCTTCCTAACGTGTGGCAAACACTGCAGAGGTCATGGCATGGCCAGCTATAGCTGACGTGTCATCTATTGTTCCTTTTCATACATACAAGGCATTGGTATTTTAAACGGCACGCGTCCTTTCTTCCTTTCTAAGAAACTTCCTATTAATGGAGTTGCGGCAAGAAGTTCAAAATGTACGCAAGCACACACACTGGCGTACGCAGACAGATAAATAGTAATTTAAATTTGTTGATGATTTGAGCTCTCACTTGCTCTGACGTTTCTAACCAAGTTATATGTTTTAAATATTAGTTGAGCCAAAAGGAAGAAAATGCCTGCGGGATGTTGAATTTCCTTAAAAAGTACTAGATCTAGTGTTTCTGTAAAATTTAATAGCTCAAAAATTTAAACTCGTGGGAGACCCTCGTGATCATCAGAGGGAAAAGAAGACAACTTCTTTGGCACTTGACTCCCTTGTGGTATAACAAAACAAGAATAGTGTATGTAAGACTTTGAATTTGTTCTTAAAAAGCAGTTACTGTATCAAATCTGGTTGTTGCGTTAAAACATAGGACTGTGGCGAGTGGGTTCAGTTCTTTGTTTTCTGGGGGAACTCATCTCTTGCCTGTTGTCCCTCAGACTATGACGACTGTGAAGATCTTTGTTCCTCCAGGGCCCTGGTCTAAGGCTTTTGGACCTAAAAAGGCTGTGGCGACTCAACGGTGATGGACAATTTATAGTCGTGACAAAATGTCCTTCAATTAACTAGGCTGAGATGAGGGAAGACAAGGTGATTGCATAACGTAACTAATCCGGATTTGTTTCTATGGGCTCTCGCAAATCTGTTTACGCCCGGGAGACATGGCAGTTCTGTCTCATCCCCCTATTCACGGAGGGGGTCTGCTGTCACATGGGCAGATTTAGGGGCGGACTCCACAGATGCCCCCGTTAGCCACGAGAGCTGTGCAAGTCCTTTATTGGTGACCATTTAGAGGCCATTTTCACCTGTTGAAGTGGGTCTTGCGAAGTCCATCAATATAACCATCTGCCCTTTCACTTATACTCCGAGATTAGGATATGAGGTTTGACCTGCCGTATGAATATAGGCCCAGTAGCAAATAGAGAGTAGTATACACTGTGGGAAACATTATTATTTATTATGTGTATATACATTATTAAAACGGAAGAAGCAACAAATAGCCTTTATTATCGTTCTGATGTTTTCTTTTCCTTTGTTTATGTTATACATATCCAAATGAATAAATTCACGTATGACTGAAATCTTAATTTCGTGTTTCTTCTCTATAATTCCTTTGCTCTACATTTCATTTCTCATGGTCGGTCACTTTGCTATAATCATGAACACGGTGCATTAATTCCAGGAACAGATTTTTTGGCTAAAGGATGTTTTGTGGGCTGAAATTATTCGAACTAAACCGCACTCCGGATCCAGGGTAACGAATACCACTAGAGACAGACTCTGAAAAGGTTTTTGAGCTCAACAAGTGACAAGATGAGCATGTGTCGTTTCTGAGCACAGACTCAGATTGATGGCACGTCCGAACAGCAGGTGCCTTCTGTGGTCCATTACGTTACATTAACAAGAATATACACCCTGTATTACATTAAAAAACAGGCAATTTTGAAGGACACTCAGCCTTCTGGATCTTCGTGCTATAGTATCAAGAACATTACACTGGCGGATTTAAGGCTTGGGCGGTTTTTACTGTTCAATGGAAGCGGTGGAGACTGATATTTGTTAGGCTGTTGTTACTTGAACGTACGTACCCCAAGCGTTTTGCGCTAAGGGCGTGAACGTATACGTACCTATCACTAACCCCGTCCTTATTCTCAACCCTAAATTTTATCGAATCCCTAACCCTGCCCTTTACCCTTTCAACCAAAAAAAAAACAGGAAGAAAACAAAAAGAAAATCTGAAAGAATAATTAATTAAGGTTGTTGTTAGGAGGATTTCGGGGGGGGGGAACTCTCTAGTTTGGGAGCCACAAAGGGCTTTAAAATACGTACCTCTAGCTCAAAACACTCGGGGTACGTACACACAGGTAACATTAATGTTTCTGTGACAGCACAAGAGATTAAAACAACTGGGACTGAAAAATTTGTGTCGTGTGCAAAATTGAGGAATGGAGAGTCTATTCGAATATATTCCTATGGAATTTTACATTACGCTACAATTCAACTTTTGGCAACATATGCAGTTTCTAATTTGGCGTATCCGTATGGAGAATGTTACTGTTCAAGTTTCAGCTTCAAAAAAAAAAAAAAAAGTTGACAGTGATTATTTGACTCACATCAGTACTAATGTATACTGCATACTCTGGTGTGTGCACAGTCTTACAGATGGACGAAACTTTAGACATTATGATTAAAATTTACCCAAAAACGGCATGGATTGTGTCACCTTTGACAGTCTAGAGGCAAGATGCTCGCCTCTCATGTCGACGGTACCGGGTTCCATCCCCGGTCGGTGCAAGCATGTTGGAAATTTTTCGGGGAAAAAATTCCAGTCCCTGATCCTTTGGCAGGTAGGATCGACCACCTAGTCTCCTCAGATAAGGACGAAAAACACGGAGGTCCTGTGTGCACGTTGATTACGTTAAAGATACCTTGGCAGTTGGAAATTATCAAGAAGAGCCTTTCAAACAAGGCCGCGGCCAGGGCAAAATTCTGAAAAAAAAACAAGAAACTAATCCCCACCACAACAAGAAAAGTTAAGTCTAAATGCCAAGGGCAGCAAACATCCTACAATATAGACCCAGACACGAGTTTTCTCTCCTTTGGTCCAGTAGACAGTAAACTATCAACATTTTATGAATTCTCTTAACACTGATTGGAATAACCCATTTTGCGTAACTTAGGATTTGAAGTCTGTGGGCTTACAAACTGATAGAGAAAATAAGTATTAGGCGGACGAAGGTTGTAGTGCCTAGTTAGTGCTCAGGAAAGCAAAGCGGGAGTGAAAGAAGGAAGAAAGAAAAATGATCAAGATGGGACTAGAACCCGCGACCTCTGCTACGGCACCCGTCGCCTTGCCAAGAAGGAAACAGATCGTTTAACCGCACGGCCACTCCGTCTCTCAAATAAAGAGACGATCGTGGCCGAACTGTTTTCACGGTGTTTCTTGCTGACTTGAGTATTCGTTCGCTGGGACCCAACCCACTTGCGTCACCCCTCCCCCCCCCCAGTCCCTGTTCTCTCTTTTTCACCCGCCTGCCATTGGACAATACGAACATCTAGGACAACGACTACAAGATGTATGCCTCCGAGTTTTATCAAACGGAAGTCAATATAGGTGAGCAGAAGCTCGGAGGGAGGCAGAGCACTAGGATAACAGTTCAAGAGAAAATAAGTATTAGGCGGACTTTCTCCTGATCTGCACCTGGTTAAAGACTGTCACAAATATGTCGAGAATGTAAGCTAAGAATGTATATGAATACGATAGGTTTGCCTGAGTTTCTATGAAATCGTTTCAGACAGAACAGAAGTGAAAGGAGTGATTGATTTTCTTTGCGTTTATATGTATTTTATTTTCTTATGTAAGTTGTATGTAAACAAATGAGTAAAGAAATAAATAAAAAGATCTTTTTTTTAATTAATAAGGGTCAGTCAAACGCTTTGGAAAATTGTGTTTCCTTTTCAAAGAACTTTGCACGAGTGGGAATGTATTAAATGGATCTTTTTAAAAGCGTGTATGGCCCAATCAATATTTAACTTGTATGTGAGCAGAAAGTTCATTTCACTATTTTATCCAAAATGGTAGTTCTTCAAAGACACTTTTATTACATTGAATTGATACTGACAAAGTTCGTCATTTGTATAAATGAAATCAGTGGATCTTTTTGTCCCCAATATAATTGCTGGATTATAATATTTTCCGTGCGTCATTCAAAATATTGCTAATTCTTCAGTGGATTGATCCTGCCTCTCTCAAGGCTAAAAAAAAAACGTCCCTTGAAATCACAAATCTCCGCTTTCATGCTGTCCAGAAGAACGGAATCAGCATATTTCTTGTCATGTCTCCCTTGGGAGATATAATAACTTCTTTGACAAGTGGCGTAGTGTGGAATTCAAGTTTTAGTCTAAGCGGACCACGTGTTCCAGTCTTCGACCTGTCATTGATACCCAAGATTTCTATATTATATCCATTCAATCACGGACACCCAGGTCTTATCTGCAAGAATGCAATTTATTGCACTGACGTCAACAAACCGTTTATATTTCACCGCTTTGGACTGCACCGTTACGCACCGCGCATTCCAACAGGTTCTTACCGAACGGCATCGAGGTTCCAAATCTATTGAATTATGTTCTGACGGCCTATACCCCATAGAGCTATCATTGAGTTTGAGGGGCTGTAGAATGCTATCTTTGGTTGTGTGGAGCTCTCTATACATAGGTTATCTGTACAAGAAATGTGTAAATCTAGAAGGTCTGGTCTGGTCTCTACAGCGTATAGGGACGCGGGATCTCAAGGCGAATTGAGATTTGGTGCCAGCAAAAATTCTGCTATCGGACTCGCTTCAAGGGTCTGGCTCTAAATCCAACGTAAGGGGTGATCGAAAGTTATTGATTGCAGTAGCCGATAGGCTTATCCACTGAGCGGTATACACATATATCCACGCCGTGAAGGTGTAGAGGTATATTAAAGGGGCTTTAGGTATAAGGAGAGAACTATGGTATTAACGCTGAAGCCGAAATGAACACCTGTGAATGACATTGGCAGCATGAAAGATAGATTTCTGGTGGCTGCCATTATATCACAGACAAACTTTTGCAATTTAGGTCGATAGTTATAGACTATAGTCTTTGTTATATATATTTCGCTGTCTTTTTAGGTCCAGAAGACAAGGAATCTTTTTAAAATTGTCACCCACTTTTTAAGAGGATAACAAAAATTAATTCCTTAAATTTACTCTTCAATTAAAATAATGCACTCTATAACTTTGGTGTTTTCTCAGTATTTGCGACAGCCTATCTATTTCTTAACCTTCTGTTCGTCCTGTTTTCTGCTTCATTTTATGGCGCTTACAATAATTGTCATTTCGGCATTTTCTCCTCCCTGTCATTTCATCATTTCCTTCTTTCTGCACACTCTCCATGTCCTTCTCTCTCTCTCTCTCTTTCTCTCTCTCTCTGTCTCTGTCGCTCTCTTTGTGTCTCTCTCTCTCCCTCTCTCTCTCTCTCTCTCTCTCTCTCGTCTCTTATGCAGATCTTTTAAGTTACCCGATTTTTAATTTTTATGCATTACATAAAGTTTGTATTACAAAGGAAAATGCCTCCGTGCTGAATGCAAACATTGCAGTGGTTTTTCGACAGGCTGTTCAGTTACTGGCGTACATAATTCAACTCACAGTGTGACGTATTCTCCTGCTTTGCGCAGTGGCAAAAGTACTTCACAACCTTTCTTCTTGTCTGTCCCAACTCCACTTTTTGCACAACAGTACTGAGAAATTCGACGTTAAACGTTTATGGCTTGGGTTAAAGCAATAGAATAAATCGGAGTTTGATAAGTGCCACGAAGCATTTTAAACAAGTGCCAAAGTGTGCATTTGTTCTACATGCTAAAAGATCTCTCTTCTACATACTAAAACTGAAAGGTCTCCAGTTTTTCAGAAAATGGGGATAGAGCAAAAGAGAACTAAGATTGCGAGTTGTTTGACAGTTTAATTAGGCGATGTCAACAGCACAAAGTGCCATCGAAATAATAACAATTTGTTTATGCCATATGCAAAGAAAACGGTCTCCGACGATTCAAGACGCAAAGTAAATAACTGAAACAGTAGTACAAGCTCATTTAAAACCCCGTACAAAAATGTCTTGCTTAGTCCAAATTTAAAACGCCATAAATTCTGTTTATTACTCTTGAGATTGTGGCATAAAGAAGAAAATATTTTCCCTTTCCTATTATAATAATATATTTATTTCGCTCTTACAGGATTGGACAAAAATTGATTATTGAACTCTAACATCTATGAACCGAATTTAGCATGGATAGATGATATTGTTCAGATCTCAAGGCTTACAAACAGATAGTTTATGCTTCATAAAAAACGCAATAAAGAAAAGTTTACACAAGTTCTGAACAACGATAACGTCGATAAAATACGACAAAATTCACTTCCTGATCTAGGTCAGTGAGTTACAGAAACATAATACAAGCACACAAAAGGACAAGTGAACCAATTTACGAATTGTTAGCAAACTGATCACATGAAATACAACGAACTTTGTCTAAAATTTGAAATTCTAATTTACACCATATGTAAATATAAACACTCTGTATGAGGATCTAGCATATCAATGGTCAGTTATTGTTGAGAGTTTATGAGATTTTGCATTATGTCGGGGTTCATGACCTATTGAGCTATCTCTCTTTGGTTCCTTTGATGTTTTAGACAAGAGACAGGGCGATATCAATAACGGTATCGCATGAGTATGACATTTTGTGTCTTTCAAATTATTGTATAATGGAGCCTCAAGTTGACTGCTGTGAATTTAATATAGATATAACTGACTTTTCGCTTTTCTACATTTCGATGGTGTGATTTGAGGACTGTTCAGTGCTTTTTGGGCTTGGAAAGTTTTTCTGGATGTACTTTCTTTCACGCATTTCCTAACAGAGATGTCATCAGTTAAATGGACAGACAGACAGACAGACAAATAGTCAGACAAATGGACTAGCAGCCAGACGGACGGACAGACAGACAGACAGACAGAGGATGAACAGACGGGTGAACGGGCACACAATCAGACAGATAGACAGAAAGCGGAAAGACAGATAGACAGAGGGACTGACAGACAGACAGAAAGACAAGGAAAAGGACCCAGCTATATATTGCTTTGAGTAGTTTGTTTGATCAGCTTACTTTAGGAATTTTTTTAATGTCTTTGCTCCACCCAAAATATACAACAATTGCACCAAATAGATTACTTGAAACTAATCCACAGTATTTATGTTCAAATGTGAAAAGTGTGCACATACGTGTGAAATAAGTGAATCAGTGGTGACAATTGCCTCAAGTCTCACTTCAATATTTTCCTTGTCCTAACCCTATATAACCCATGCCCAAGTCTTCCCTGTTAATCACCTATTGTCCCTAGCGCAAAACTCTGCACAAAAGCCTGGGATTGGACCAGGAATTCCAGCCAGGCCAATCTTGCTGACTTCTATTAAGTGTTAGACCAATGTTTGGCTTACCCTGAATCGCAATAGCCTGGAAGTCACACCAGGAATGTTCAATGAAAGCAGAGAGTGTTTTTAAAGGCACGTATAAGCCAGTTATACAACAATTTTTTCTTCCTTCCAGTCTGATTTTCACAAATACCATACTATTAATGAACGAACGGCTAAATATAATAAACTTACTGTTCCCTAAAAGAAATGTGCCCAAGGCTGGCCCACCCCACCCCCCTCCCCCCCCCCCCCCACGCCTTTTGTTTAGAGAAGAATATCTTTACTGGTCTTTCATTTGTCTGTTAAACGGAAATCGAAGCAGGATAGTCCTACAGTAGATACCATCACATTGTGGAGTGCCAGGCAATGAGAAGGCAGACCAACTGGGAAGGTTCTGGCTTGGAGCAGCCACAGTGCCTCTTAGACTATTATGAGAAGAAAAACCTCATTAAAAACAACAGACGGCAGCAAATAAACCAACAGGGTAAATATCATCTCCTGAACAGAGAGGATCAAGTGATATTGTTCAGACTAAGAACTGGTCACATAGGCTCCACCACCATAATTATGGTCACCAAGTTTAAAATAGGAACATACAAGTGAGTGAGTGCAGCCAGTCTCCTCAAAACACAGAGCAATATAAATTATTGCAGAACTGCACACTCTTCTCAGCACTGCGTGAAACGTATTGGCCCAAACCCACCGACCTGAATTTCAAATTCAATGGTGCTCTGCCAGAACGGCAGAAAACCGTAGTAGATTTTCTTAAAGAACAAATCTGCCGATTTAGATTGGTGAAGGAAAGAAGAAGAAAAAGTCTGTTAAATATAATGAAGTCGCGATATAGCATTATTGCCCTCCTAACATTATCCTAATAATATGTAATCAAAGGAGTAGATCTAGCATTTATATGACAATAATTATAATTTTTCTTAGGTGATATGGGAAGTACATATCACACCAGGACAAATTAATATTTTTTTCCTGTCTCCTTTTTTATAATATGAACGGATCCAGTGGAGGGTCGTAAAGAGGGAGGAATGAATCGCCGCGAAAGGCGAGGTAAAGAACGAAATTCCCGATCATTTTCGATTCCACTCAACAAAAATGGGTAAACCGCAAATATATACTATTTTATGGGGGGAATTTTGACCAAAAATGGATATTCCACATGATTTATCGTAAGAAATTGAGACAGCACACAAAGTTTCATCATTTTTGGTCACGTAGTCACAAAGCTTTAGGTGATTACATATTCACCCTCTAGCTCCATTATAGTAGTATGATGATGATGATGATAATGACGATGGCATTGATGGTAATGATGATGATGATGAATTGGCGTTGAGGATGATGATGATAAAGATGATAACGTTGATGAAGATGATGATGATAATGGTGATGTCTGTGTGTGCGTGTGTTCTAGAAAAAGAACAAAAGATAAGTCAGGATTGTCCAGTTAAATATTTCACAAATTCTAATTAAATACGGGGGTACCAGGTGAATTCGAGACACCTGAGAACATTTGATATAATAGATAGACCCAAAATAATCTTTGCACACTGTGTGCGTTTTGAAGAACGTAAAATCGTTGTTGTTATAATTACGTACGTACGCCAACCATTTTGTATTGGGGCCGCGTACTTATGAGTGCCTATCCCTAACCCCGTCCTTTTCCGCAACCCAAAATCTTATCGAATCCCTAACTCTGCCCCCCCCCCCTACCCTTTCAGTGAAAAAAAAAACCCGGACGAAAACAAAAAAAGAAAATCTGACAGAATAATTACTTACGGCTGTTGTTGGGAGTATTTCGGGGGCAGCTCTCTAACTCTGGAGTAACAAAAGGCATTAAACTACGTACTCCTAGCGGAAAAAACGTAGGGGGTCGTACGTACGTGTAATAACATTCTTTGAAGAATATTTTCGTAGAGCTTTTCGGAGGGATAAGACACGAAATGAGTATTAAATATGTCCACTTTCTCTTGACCTGAAGTTTTTCATAAATTTATATGTATATTGTTATGAGCTTTGATAGTTTTCTTCTATGGATATTGAATTACGTAGGACGGTGTACATGTTTGTTGGATCGGTCAATTACGGAGGTCAACGGGGTTGAATCGTTAAACCTGTCTAGCTAATCAGTACGTGCGCAATGTGCCCTTCGGTTAGAACTTCAACCCTTAAGGAAATAAGCTTAGCTTTCATTAGTATAACAATCCACCTGCCCCGTGTGGTGATCCTGATCGGCATAGGAAGTCTTAAAATGGCACCATTATTATATTATAGAAATTAATATGATCGATCTATGGAAAAATCAAATTGAGCTTCGTTGTTCCAGCTCTGATTTGAAGAACCGATTTTCTAACTACAGTGCTTTGGGAAGGAATGTTTTCTTGTGGTTAGCGAATTCATAGACTGGCTCCTGGGTTGGTGCCCTTTACCTGAGTTCAGAGGGAAAGTAGTACAGAATGACCTCAAGGAGCCCACCAAGAGATTATAGTACGCGATATGAATAGTAATCAAGTGGGAAAAACATGATTCACATTCAATGGGATATTGCTCTTTAAGAATTAATCAACCTGTTTTGCAAGAAGGCGCTCTCTGGTAAATCGCTTCAAGGCAAAGATAAAAGCTATGATTTGGGACTCGTGTGTGTTTGTGTGTGTGCGTGTGAGGGTGTATGTTTTCTCTTCAGATATACTACTGAAAAAGTTATCCCTGAAGATACATAAGACGAACGAATAATATATGAACGAGGGAGGGGTGTCCGTGCAAACACGATTACTCGAAAAAAAAATTATTTTTTTGGGGGGGCACGGTTTCGCCTTGGTGAGTACTACATTTGGACGTGACGCGAATTCCATTATCGAACTAATTGACTGAATTATTGATGAGGATTTAAAGGTCGTAACAGACATTAATTTTGATACTTCATGTCAAACATTCAAATCGCTCTCCCGCAAAATTTACGAAACGGGCGATACGGTCTCTGCACAGGCTCCCCTCAAAATAATGCATCCATTGGGGAAATTCGATTTTTAAAAAATTCTTATGCAAAATGAGACAAAATGAATGTCATGTCATTTTTCCATGTCTGGGAAGTTATTAATAGATATATTGATACAATTAAAAATAATTTGCTTTTCTTGACATTAGATGTACTGTATTCTGACCTGGGTGTGGATGTGGCACCAACCGAATGCAGTGAGTCAAGGGCCAAAATGAATCCCAGCCAGCAACTCTAGGAAATTCAGACGCACGGGATTAACGTCATAAATGCACATAGGAATGATGTCGCTCCTAGGTAGATCCGCTGGTTGTGTCATTGCGCTGACGTCAGTTTGATGTAGGCAATCCATCCCTAAGGTATTCCTACCAACCCCACGGAAATCTTACACAAATCTACAACCCATTGACATGGGGATGCTGGACAGAGTGTTTGATGAAGAATTCTTATTCTGAAGATCTCTTGTGGTCATCCACTCCTCCTCGAGTTTCATTTTTTGTTCAGATCGAACAGCAAGGTCCTAAATAAACATTTCGAAATACAATGCCCCAAGCCTACTTCAACTTACATTATATATACATGGAGAGGGAGGACAGACACCAAACTGCACTATTTCCTCTTGGTCTGTTGGTTGTACGGCCAACGATTAGTTGTATGGAAAAAAAAGGGGGGGGGGGGACTGAAAATCTGTGGACTCGCAGTAACGCTTGAAGCAGTTTTGATTAATTTCCTGCCTTATAACATTTTGTTTTCCTGAAGAAGGTCAATTAAGCGAAACCTCGACTGTCTTTCCTTTTCCTTTCCGTTTTATTGTATCGTTGCTGTATTATTTCTTGTGCGAGGCTTTGCTACATACAATTTTTTCTTTTTGCCATATTTTGACTTCAGTTCTGCATCAGAAACGGGGAAGAAAACCCTATTGCTTTCCCCAGGGGTTCATAGTGAGGTAAAGACAACCTTGTTTTGCGCAAAGACTGAAAACATAAGTCAGAATCAGGGATGGCCCACTTCAGCTCTGTACAGCGACCTACTGTGGTCTCAACCTGAATAATTGATCCTTACATGGATCGAGCGTGTAAAGTTCCAACATGAAATGTACAGTATCCATCTGACCTTCTGGTGTAGGTGAAGAGAGATTTTTGCTGGGATTAAGCAGATTATCCTGCAGGGATTGCGTGTAGTAAGAGCTTTTAACTCCAGCATGTTACTTTGTTTAACCTGTCTCTGACCAGACCTATGACAGTTGGGGGATCTGGATGGGTCAGGCATCTGATATGTCCTCCAGACGTGTTGTATAGCGGAACACAATAGACGAGGATTACTCCGCGGTCAACTGGAAAAACGTGTACCAAGAGCAGACATGATTATGCACTAGGTTACCTCCATTATTTAAGTATTTTGTGTGTGCGTGTTGTAACAAATCCCAGACTGGGAGATGTACTGATTATGACAGGACAACAATCACCAACGAACCAGTATAACACTTAACAGAACAACCAAACAGACTCACACATTTATTATACATAAAGATAAAGATATACGTGTAATTACATACGTTACATTATTCAATTCAAACACCATCCAATGGTCATTATTCCCAACATTCATTCGATCTCTGGGTCCACAACCCGATAGTTACTTATCTAAATATACTCCGGCCTCAGCCTCACATCAATGTATGTACCACTTGCGGCCTATCTTACTGGCTCCTGCTCAACCTAACCTCAATATCTTAATCTCACCTCAATATCTCAATATCACATTAATATCTTAATATCACATTAATATCTCAATTCATAACGTCCCTGCCTGTGGCCAGACTGCCACGACTAATGTGCCCTCGCTGTCCTGCGCGACAGCTTCACTCAAGCTGGTCTGTGGGTAGCCTTCTGCCCAACCCATGCATCTCACTTATGCTGGCCTATCCCCTGCACTAGTCTCTCCACCACGGTTGGTCTCACTGCCCGACCCCGACACCTATAAGAATAACATTACATCTCTATAACACCATACAATTACTATCCACTTCACCACTCATTACGAACCATCAAGCGTACACACAACAGTCCACATTTCACTCACCACACATCTGCACTTCTCTACGGTAACACACCTCCACCGTATTACACAGTACTCAGACTCGCTACGAATCCATGATCCTAAATTACATCTATCGCTCATTGCGCACATCTCTATACACAGTAATCAATGACTTTCACATTCCTCACATATAACTTATTTACATCATGGTCATAGGAGAATATAGTACATCAATCATCATAATTATCAATCCTTATAATTCAACCTACCAGTCATCACTGGAATACACAACAACTCCCGACTGCTCTCTTCACGTCTGCCCCCTTGGACTTTTCGGCTTGCAGTGATCTGACTACTCAGATCTTGCCTCGTCTAAGCCTCAACTCACTCACAACACGTACGCTTCAAGTCCCCTTCCCCGCACTTATTGACCCTCGCTCACTCGCTCGTGACATGTGTGTTTAATTTGGACAGTTTCCACATTCCCCTATTTTCATTTATTTATTTTCTACGGCATGATCCGCCCCCCTTTTCCAAATTAGGCTCGTTGCGTTTCTTGAATGAGATATTGACAAGTTATGGACGGAACGCTGTTAGGTCAGTAGAAGCATACTGAATCAAGTCTGTTTCGCGTCGGTTTCGAGTCAGAATTCAACTTTCCTTTGAATCAATTAGCGAGACAAATTAGTTTCAGATTTGCTGGTGTGTCAGTTCCCGCTTAACTCCATTGTCCACAAAACCGAGGCAAAACAGATTGGACTGTGTGCACTACGGGCCTGAAACAAAATACTGGCCGAGGGCTTGCATACAGAAACCTGTCCCTTTACACCAAGAATGTTGTTACAAGTACGTACATCCCCCCCCCCCCAACATTTTTCCAAACATTTTTTTTTGTGCTAGGGGTGCGCATTTTAAAGCTTTTTGGCTTTTTTGTGATTCCAGAGCTAGAGAGCTACTCCCGAAATATTCCTATCAACAGCCTCAGTTTTAATTATTCCTTCAGATTTTCTTTTCGTTTTCCTCCTGTTTTTTTTGGGGGGGGGGGGGGTTGAAAGGGTAAGGGGCATGGTTAGAGATTTGATAAGATTTAGGGTTGAGAATAAGGACGGTGTAAGGAAAGGTATATATGCGTGCACGCCCCTAGCGCAGAACGCTTGGTGTGCATACATACTCATAACAACAACCTTACACCTATACACCATTGATTTTTTAAATGGTGGTCAATATCCCAGACAATGGCGCCGCTGTATTTGAAACATATTAATTGATGATACATAATTGACTTCAGGGGTTTCAAGAAACTAAATATTACAGTAAAGAAGATGCACATAACCCTGCTTTTACCTTTCCTAGGTAAATCATTGATGTGAGATAATGTGCGGTTCTAGAAGTACCCTCACAAACTGGAAGGCAGAAAGTAATGTCATACATTATGTATTATGTTTAGACCAATGCCTGTGTGTGTGTGGAACATTCGTCTACCCGGGCACTGGAATGTTATTTCACCCTGTTCTCTCTCTTAGGGTAAATAATTAGGCATACCAAAGGGAAATAACATGTTTGCCGTGACCAGAAGCGACAATGTGACTTTAAGTGAAAGTGGCAATTCCATGTGTGTCCGCACAAAATCTCCTATTGATCGACAAACAACATGACTTTCTTTACATGTCCTTCTGTAGGGCAGTTAGAAAAGTCGCAACCGTTATTTGAAGAAGTCGCAACTGTTATTTGATATCAAATACGTAAACGTGTTTCCCTTTTGTACTTACGAAATTGGCTCCGTGGTTTGTAAACATGCCCTTACAGGCTGACTCTTTGGCATTGCTGAATCAAGGTCTGTGCCAAGGTCTGACTATTTTCATCCTCTAACGTCTATATATTCATACCTGCCATCTACTTGATCCTGGGTGGGGATATTGTGTCTTCATGAATTTCCTAGATTAATTACACTGGAAACAGATATATTTAGCCACTAGACAGGCTGGCGTTATCTCTTGATATTATTGGAGACATTCACTGAATAATATTTATATAAAATGTCACTGAGTAAATAGAAAAAAAAAATAGAATTGAGAATGCCGCGGAGGGGACAATGCTTACTGCCTCAGTGAGAAAAGGGAATAAAACTGTCATGTTTTTGCCGTTCGCTATAAAGTCTGGTCAAATCGAGCTACATTTACAGAGTTATGATACCAGTGGCCGTATGCATAATCAATGCGTGAACTAAAGTAAATACGTTGACTGGTGTTAACACGAGAAATTGTATCCATTTCTGGCGTTAACACCAGTCAATGTATTTACTTTAGTTTACGCATTGGTTATGCATACGGCCACAGCTGTCTCCATGCGATCAACATGCGATCAAGACTTGGTTCCAGACAATGAGCATGGTTTACTGTTCTGTACTTCATGCACTGAATGCTGCAATCCAATATGAAGAAGAAATAATTTCACTTTTAGTGGTACTGATTCCACCGACTACATCGTTCGAGGTAGCTATTGAAATTCCTGGATCTAAACAAAAGCAGAAAGAATGCAATACGTAAATATTACATTTCCTTTGTGTAAATGCTGGGATTGCGTTGCGTAACTTGTAAATTACATTAGCAAGTGGCAGAAATGGATGCTTGCAGTTTCCAGATTCGGGCCTTGATTCAATAGTACTTTCTATTATTTCCATGATGTCGTGGCATGTGCTGCATTTACTCGACTCAAATATGTACATTTAATGACATTTTGTACTTTCCAGTTTGTTTGTTTTTCTTTATACTTTAGTGATCTTACCTAGGACACTGAGTATAATTTCCTGATTCTAAAGGCCTGCGTTACTATTTCATTTCAGAAAAAAAAAAAACATTCTTACGACTATACAAATTGAACCCAACACACTCTCTTAGGACTTCTCCCTCTCTTCAACAATGGTTTTGAAAGCGGCACTGCAGTAGACTTGAGATTGCAATACACCGATGAAAAGGACCACATATTCACAGGGGGTATGCAGGGTCCTCTGAGGCACACCAGATTCCAATAATGCGGTGTTTGCGAATGGAAGTAGTTTTGGTCAGCGGGTATTTTGAAACTAAACGGTGGACAAGCTAACGTCATTATGAATGTAAACATTGTGTTTGGGCCGGCGGGAGACGTATTGACCATCTCTGAGAGCCCTCGGGCAGAAGAGACCACTGTTGGGTGTGATGGAAAGGGCTAGCGTCGTGGGAGTACAATCATTAGGATTATGTGTATTTCAGTGTTGAAATGTCCTGGGCTGTGGAAACGAAAAGTAATCCTTAATTAATAAAACCGTGTGGCTGAAACGCAGCCAGAAACCGTACGGAAAGCTGAGGGGAAGGACTGACGTCAAGTTAGTACATAGGACTGACAATGACATCATTTTCTACGTGGATCGATTGGTTACGATGTCGCGCTGATGTCGAATTGATCTAGGGAATCCGCCCCCTATTGTAATCCTACCAGTCCTACGGATATTGACGTCTCATTGACGTAGGGTTGCTGGCTGGGACGAGACCCGTCGCACACCCTCTCTGGCCAGTGCAAGAAGAACTATCGATCAAAGCAACTGGAGAGGTGAACACTGAACCGTTAAGATCAAGCAAAATTTCATAAAATTTTGATGAACTTGAACTATTCGAGTACAGGTCAGGGCAGCTGTGATGAAGATCATTCATGTGTGTTTCCAGAGACATGGCAATTAAATTTTATGCTAAGTAAATCACCCTCAATTTAATGGTTAGCTAAACCCAAAAATGATGTCAGTAATTTGTATATATTCAAAATTGTATGCAATCTGTTTTTATCTACATTGGTGAGGAGGTTGGGGGGGGGGGGGTGCATAAAAAAAATTAAAGAGAGTTTGCTGTTGTTGTGTAGTTCTCACACAATTATGGCCATGGATTTGACTGCAGTACTGTATTTTTGTCGAAGATATGCTTACTTATTTATAAATCATGATTATGCTTTAAGTAGGGCAAAAGATCTTCACACTCTGTCGTTAACACAGAAAATCTCTAGTGAACTGAAGACCAAGTTGCCTTCACCTACTCACGCCTTTTCCCCCTTTTAGCATTTTCTTTTCCAACCTTCTCCTTATCCTCGGTCATTCAGCGCTGAGCTCTTTTGCTTCTCGTGGGCCTCAGCTCAAGGCAATAATTGGCCCCGATCACCATTCTCGCACACCCATTTTTCCTATTTACACCTAAAGATCAGATTCGTTCAATCGGCTGTCCAATCAGCGCGTCAGATGGCATATTAGTCCGTACACTAATACACATTCATTCCACCCCCGCCTCCTCCTTCGCTTCGACAGAAGAAAAAAAACAACCAGGTTGGTGTCATACTCATCAAGCTCATTATGACGCCACAGCGAGTGTTTATGTCGTACGAATAGCGCTGGCCGTATGCATAATCAATGCGTAAACTAAAGTAAATACGTTGACTGGTGTTAACACGAGAAATTGTATTCATTTCTTGCGTTAACACCAGTCAACGTATTTACTTTAGTTTACACATTGATTATGCATACGGCCACAGGCGTCCAAATTAGGCCAAGAAAACCGTGGATTAATAAGAGCGCGTGCTGAGATTGTGTACAGACAAGGGTCGGTGTGAAACAGATCCCAAACCACCCCCCACCCCCACCAACTCAACACACAAATATCATCTACTCAGGGGAGGGCCTACATCTGGGGGCCTTGAGGCTTTAACTGTTAAGGGACTCCCTCACAACCAGCAACAATAGGGCAACATCCAAAATTCACTCATTAAAAAAAAGTTTCTCCAGGGCCCCACCAGGACTACGGGCCCTTCATGAGTTTCATAGTAGATCCGCCACTGCATCTACCCCCGCCCTCCTCCGCCTCAGGCAGAATCACTCAAGGAATCTGAATTAAATCAGAACACCCGACGGGCGTATAAAATGACTGTCCTGTGGTTGGGATTCATGGCTTTCTCCCAAGCGGCTCAGGTTCGGTTACCGGCATGGGAATTTTATTTTTAGGGCCAACAGCCTTAGGCTGTGAAGGACACGTCGGTCTAGACTCTAGATGGAAGTGTTGGCCTCTCATGCCGAAGGTACCGGGTTCGATCCCCGGTCGGCTTAGGAATGTTGGAAGTTTCTTGGGGGGAAAAAATTCCTGTCCCTGATCCTATGATAGGTAGGATCGAGCACCTGGTCTTCCCGGCTAAGGACGAAAAACTTGGAGGGCCTTTGTGCACGTTGTGCACGTTGCGCACGTTAAAAATACCTTGGCAGTTAAAAGGCGAGAAAAGCATGCTGAAGAAGGCCGATGCCCGGGGAAAATCATATATTTAAAAAAAAAACAAAAAAACTAATCCCTACCACAATGAGAAAAATAAATAAAAACAAGAAAAGTGAGTATAAATGCCAAAGACAGCGAACCTCCTAAACTAAAGAGCTGAACACACCAGGCTGAGGACCTCAGCAAACAATGATCTTCACCAGGTGTGCAGAACGATCGCATTTGATTTCAGTCTCCTTATATTATCCAGAGTATGACTTGAAAAATAAAACCATGCCAGGTTCTGGAAATGAAACCTTATGATGCAATAAATAGAATCTGCCTTTGTGTTTTCAATGATCTAACTCAGTATAACAGTTTTTATGATGTAAATCAGTAACAGAATCCCAGAAAGTATGTATTAAACAACCCGACTGATCCGGCAACAAGTCCAGGTCATTCAGAAGAGATACTAGCAATCGATTAGACTTGTGAATGCATTGTATTATGTTCACAGGTCTACCTGTAGGCCTATTTCAAGTACACAGCCTCTCGACTTTCAAGATATCTGAATTCTGATATGAATTTCACAAAAACCAGGTAGGTTTGTCCATCTTTTAGTTGCTTTCCAAGATAGACCAGTAAGATAGAATTAGATAAGATAAGATTAGATAAGATAAGAATCATTTTATTATCCCAACAGGGAAGTTCTTTCATAGATCGTTTAAGAGAACATACAAGGTACACACATCCTACGCGTCTTTACATAAACACAATGTCATTACTCAATAAAATCAATAACAGGCACACATGAAAATGACATTGTAGGGAATTTTAGCAAACTGTGGGATATATCTAGCTAAAGGGTCTTGTTGGGGCGAGCTGTGGAGGGCAAAAACGATCTGAGGTATCTTTCTATATATTTCATAGCAGCATTGACAAAAATCTCCAACATGATTAAATCGCAACATCACCTGAGCGGGCGTGATAATATGTAAAAAAAAAAAATTTTTTTTTTTTTTGGCAGTAGTAAGTGATTTAGGTGTCTTATTATACTGGATGCAACATCTGCACCCACGGCATTCAAGTAATGAAAAATGTCACCTGGAGCCTGCTGTTCCCTTGGCTCACGTCTCATACACCTACACTGTAGGCCTATATATGCTCACGGTCGAAGTTGCAGGTGACATTCTAAGGCTAAGCTGGTAGGTGGGCATCATTATGTTGATCTAAGGGCGTTGTTGACACAGCTGATCCACAAATGAGACAGTTTTGTTTTGTTTTGTTTTTTTATTTTGCACTTGCACTGAACATGATAGTTTGGGTAGTCCGTAATTATCTTTTTTCAGTCCCAACCAATTTTTGCATTTAAAATGATATCCTCCTCCATCATAGTCGATACACATCCCACGTTCGGACACATGTAGAAGACAATGTCAGTGCTCAACAGCTAGTTACTTGTTTCTATGATCATGCTTTGTCTCCGCAAAGCAGAAAGTGGAATTAAGACCTGCAGCCCATCTTGTCGTTTCTGAAGGAGGCCGAAATCTACAAGTTGATTCATCAGATTTTTATCATAATTACGGGGTTCATGTAGGCATACGAGGTACTTTATTGTACGGGCTTTTTTCCCGTTAGATTTTTAACATCACTTTTATTTGCTCGACATGTAATATAGGAATCTGAGGGCTGAATGCTAGCCCAAAGTTAAGGTAACCTAAAAACAGTGAAAGGCGCAACGTGGCCAATATCGTGCCGTCGCGGCGTTAAAGCCAGACTCATACAAGTAACTGAAACTCAAAGCTCCGTCACATGATGGCCAGTTCGAAGAGTTTCCGTCATTTGCTGGTGAGCTGACAGGCAATAAGTTACTGTGGCACTGGTCAAAACCTTGAAGATTATTTTAGTTGTGAATCAACAGATTGTAGGAACTCACGTTGTCAGATTTTTCACTTCAGTCCCCCGTGAATCAGCGCCTGCTGGTGACCAGTTTGTCAGAAGACAGTGTGATAATTGCCCTCCCACACAACGATTTACATGACACGCGTGTATTCTCCCCGTAGTGACGATACAGATCAATGCAATAAAATCTTTCAGAATCGATGGTATTGTCTCTGTGTTACCAACTGTCACAACGTCTAAAGAAGTACCAAGCTAGGGTGACAAATGAGCACACTGTGGAGGTGAAAACTGCTTTGGTTCACAAAATAGAAGCCACGGGACTGCCCAAAACCAAAGTCGGTGCATCTCTTAAAGACATGAAAATTTGAAGTCTGAATGAAGGAACAAGCTTAGCAATAACCAGAGGCGAATTTTCTTCCGACTTTTTCTGAAGAACAAACATTGTCGCCTCTGCTTACATTTGGCGATGTTGAAAGTGTTGGTTGCATCGGTGATGTTGATGATAGGTGTTGGTTGTATCCGTGATGGTGGTGGTGGTGTGACGAGAGTGGGTGATGGTGGTGGTGGTGGTAGTGGTAGTGGTATTGCATTGTTTATTACGCGGTGACACTTTATATTATTATTTGTTGTTGTTTTTTTTTAATTACTCTTTATACCCATCAGACGAAATCTCTTGTTCTGTCTTCCACGACGTTCGCCATTCTACATTGTTCATTTTATGTTTCTGGGCGGTACGCCTACCTTTAACTGTAACAGTGCATATTGTCATTAAATACGCACGTACTAGTTTACGGTAATCAATGAAATACAACTTCATACACATTGATCAATAAATACTCGTATTGTCGATGTCATAAGATCTATTTCTCTATTCATCGTGTCATCAGAGCCTGTGTATCTGAAAACGTGAATTAAAGGCTGAAACCAAAGCTCAGGAATGCAACATTTGGAGCGGCAATAAATTTTCTGTACGTTTCCAATGTGGCGTAGGATGTCAGTACATGTGGGTGTGTTAAAACTCAATTAAACTGTTCAGCCTCAGGCAAGAGAGAATGAGTGACGTTTCTGTTATGTCCTTTTCCCGAGAAACTGCCCAAGGTGCCATTACGAGCAATAGAGTTTTTGTCTGAGCTCTCTTAATACCCCTCAGCTGGAAGATACTTCGTCAGGGATGGCCCCAAAAAAATGTGTGAATCAAGATTTCACTGTTTGATTCTTTTCACATCATGACAGGCTTGCGAACGTTAAGTGTAATTCAGAGTCTCTCGGGTGAGGAAGATCCCGCTAAGTCACCTGTAGCTTATTGTAAAGAGGTGAGAGTTTTTCCACATTGAAATGGTGACACGAAAATGGATGATCTCGCGTGTTGTGTCCTAAAGGTGTTTTTGTATGTCATATAGAAGGTGGTGGGCGTTCCGCAGGTGATACTTTCTATTTTGGTTCATTACTGTCCCTGTATGGGTAACATTCGAGGTGGACATCGTCATTTTGTAGAGCAATCACGGTGTCGACATTTCTGATACAATACATTCGCACCAGTGTTGCCTGACTAGCTCAGAAAGACACCCCTGATGCTGTGCTGATGTTTCCATGACCCCTGGTGTGTCTGCATTGAGATCACGAGCTAAACTTCCATTCCACAGCTTTTCACTTCCTTGCAACTCTTGAATTCTGAAGTCAGTCATTACTTTACACTATACCAGGTCTCACAATAATGTCACTGACACCAGTTAGCACGGTCAGTGATGACATCCTATTTCCCATAGACATATACACTTTCCATTACAAAAAATTAAGGAAATACTACGCGAAGTCACTCTAAAGCTTACGTGGACAGTACAAAGACAAAGTAGTGGTATTTTACTAATATTATTTTCTTTTCGGACAGTGTTATATATGGCACTGCCCTATTTCTTTCTGCATACGCTTGCACCACATTGGCCACTACATTATCGCGTTGTGGATTTTGTTTTGCTAATAACCAAATGTTATATTATGAGACCTTAAAAATATATCCTGCTGCGCCTCGCTTTATTCTCTGTCGAATTTCCATTTTGTGATGACCAAACAAGAATCTATATGTAATTATTACTAATAGAAAGATGGAGCACATTATTTTTATTCTACAAAAGGATGCTAACAATTTGGCCTCGTACACGGGCGTTAACATGTTCTTTGTCCGTCACAATTATAGCAAACACGGAACATCGCAGTAAAATTATTCTGCTCGACTATTGCACGATTTTTCTTATTTTTTAATCTTCAAACGTTTTAATTCCGGGATGTTCAATCTTCCACAGAAAAAGGCTCTGTGTTTTACGGGTTTTCTTCTTTGGGAGGGGGGGGGGGTGTTCAGGTTTTCTTTTGCTTTACTGTTGTTGTATTTTCCTTTTTAATTGTAGACACATATTTCTCTGAGATACTTGCCACATTTTGCATTTTCACCCTGTTTCGTGAGCGCCTTTAGATAAATCAGATCAGGGTTTACTATCTTGTTGGTGTTACGTAAAGATCCTCCAACTCCCGTGAAATGGTTGTGATTGATAGATAGAAATTAGTGGATCTCGACCATAATAATTACAGTCTGGTCGTGATTTGTCCATGGACACCATTCGTAGAAGTTTCCCTGGCCAGCGGAGTCAGCCCATCAGTGCCAACGCAGAGAGTCACGCAAGCTGGCTACATACACAATGCCAGCATAGGGGATGTGTCGAGTTACACACATCTGATACAGATATTGCACTGTCCACCTACGACCAGGGACCACCTCGCCCCGTAATTAACCCGTTTGCGCCAATTACTATTTGCAAGCGCCGGGGGCTCGAAATGAGGTGATTTTGGCCAAATCTTTTGACCCCTCTCGCCTCGCTAATAATTGTACCCCATGCCAGGAATGTTGTCAAAGATCTGAAATATGTGTTGGCATTAAGAGAGAGACTCCCCGTGTGTTCTGGTTTGTAACAGAAGCATTATATAGAAATTTGGCCCCGGGAACTCCCTCGCATCATTGAATAATTCGTCAGGGAAACTGAGAGTGAAGAAACATAATGATTGGTTACTCACTCGGATGCACTGGGCGCCCATCTTGACGCAGCTGTAAACTTCCTAGTAGCGCTTTCAGTTAGAATTTGAGTCTGAGCTTTTGCACTCGTCGACGCGATAACGGCTATTTTGAGCCTTTCGCGGTTTTTCTTGGGCACCCTGTTTATGTTTGGTATTCCGACCTTCGTCAATCTTAACTCTTTGATTAGCATAATTAATTCCACTTCCAGACTACAGTTCGCCTGCTATAACCATAGTATTTCATTTGCAATTCCTTTCTTTTGGGGTTGGCTTCATTAGTCTAAGTTGCACTGCAAACATAACCAATAATGTCTGTAAAAAGGAGAAAAATTAAGAAAGAATATTAAGACACTGTCTCAAAAGTTTTTAGACTTAGTAGAATAGTATTTGAGCGATCAAAGCAGACCCAACACATAGGCATAATATGGTCCTGTTGAGTCCAGATTTTGATTCCGATATATCGGTGAATAGTATACAAAGAGTAAAATTTCACAAGTAGAAGCAAATTGTTCTGTTACAACATTATTATATTGATAGAATTCTCAAAATATGTTTAGTCTACATTTTGAAAAGAACTTTGTAAATGTGTATAACAGTCTTTAAATCAAGTTGTCCAATCATTTTTTTTTTTTTATTATTATTTTATTTTGTAAAAACATACAGCACTGTCAGTTGTTTTCTAATTCGTCCAATTGGTCTAGATAATTTTGTTTTGAATTCGGCACTTTTAACGGGGTGGTTCCTGATTTCTGATGTCACCAAAGAGCAATAAAGTAAGAGTCTCTTTGATACGATTACCCAAATGCAGTAAACAGTGATTAACCAAATGTGGAATTTCTCACAAAGAATAAGAAACTTGATATTGTGGAGAAATATTTGACATTTCTTGAAATGTCAGATTTGTAGAGGGGCGGTCGCACGTTCTCTCCAATGACAGACACGTGTTTCTTTGGGTGGGGGTGTGGGTGTGGGTGGGGGGGGGTTGGAAAGGTCAGGGGGTCGGGGAAGGTAAAACAACAAACTCTTAATTCCTTTATTTTCCTTTTCGTTTTAATTACGCAGTCCGTGGCTTCATTATCTGTATCTTTTTCCCTTTCATCCTCTACGTTAAACAGCTACTGAGAGTTTATGGAAGGAAGCAAAGCAAAGAGCTATACCAATGTACAACATTCGAAAAAATTACAAGTATTTGACTCGACCTCATACAACTGGCGCTTCTGCTATTTCCAAAATTACTTTTACTCAAAATTCCGCCGGAGCATTGCTTGACGGGCCATATCTCAATTTTAGGTGACGTATAATGAAACATACAATTTTGCTCCAACGTCTCAATGAATTGTGCGCACCAGGTTATAGATAACTCAGTAATTCAGTAATCTTCAGCGCACGTGAGTAATCAAACCCTTATCAAGCTCATTCCAATATGGCCCAGATCCCAGCGCACAAACCACAGGCTCACCCGTGACTGCCAACTTAACCTAATTCTGATTTGGGTGTCAAAAGTCTGCAAAGGCCACCCCCAGTTAATCAAGCTGAAATTAGCATTTCCCATCAATGCAACGATGACCACTTGACCATCCGGGAAGATGCTGGTACCAGTACCCTGGCCCAGCCGGTGCTCAGAATTTTCTATCTCATCAGTTAATTATGACGGAATCTACGGGCATTACTCAAGGGTCATCGTTTCCATCCCCTCTCGTTTTTCATCAGGGGAGTTTGACCATGTGGCTTTGATTTCAGCGCCAGGAAATCTTGTAGCAGTAGTTATGTGTAAACGTGTTCAGAACGTACGTCGTCGTGAAGACGGGGCAGCCAGTAGAGAGAGCGTTTTTGTTCGGACAGAAATATGGACAGACAGACAGACAGTCACATACACACAGGATAGATAGATAGAGAAACAGACAAACAAATGGATTGACAGATAGACAGGCGGGCAGATAGATAGATAGATAGATAGATAAGTAGATAGGTAGGTAGGTAGGTAGGTAGGTAGGTAGGTAGGTAGGTAGGTAGGGTAGGTATGTAGCTAGCTAGCTAAATAGATAGATAGATAGATAGATAGATAGATAGATAGATAGATAGATAGATAGATAGATAGATAGATAGATAGATAGATAGATAGATAGATAGATAGATAGAAGGCGAAGACGGTGAGTGGATAAAGGAATGGGTGGTGGAATGGATCGGTGGACCGTAACCTGGTTAGAGTACTACTACTTAATTTTCGTTGTTGTGTTACGGTCCGTATCCCGAAAGTCACGCTGGGTCGTATTCTGGGTAATGTCAAGTACAAGCCTTTAATTTTGTGGTTTTCTGGCTGAATACTCTCTGAACGCTGCGCTTCTGTTTCAACAAATCTGAACGCAGTTCCTCCCCCTCCCCTCCTTTTCCTTTCACCCCAAACCACTTCCCCGAATTGTTGCCACGCGTTGATAAGATCAGTAGCAAGAGAGAAATGAGTTGGCACACGGGTCAGGAAGTTAAACTATCATCTCAGACGCTGAGCAGCGGGTACATCATTCACACTCGGACCCCTGAAGCCCCCAGATGGACGTTCAACAGTAGGTCAGGACTACAGACATTCGTCTCAAACACGAGTCTTCGTCTCACTACCACTAGCTAGCCCTCGACCCAGGGTGTTTTACAACAGGGTATAATCTATAGGGCCCCACTTATGATGAACAGGCACGACTACAGTCCAGGGTTTTATCAGATTCTTTTACAGAAGCAGACATTACTTTGGGGAGGTTCCATAAGATTTAGTCTTAATCTTATCTGTCGGGCTTCCGTTTAAAACTTCCTGTTTATTAAGCGTAGTCCGTGTCATCATAAACGGAAGAGACAAAATAAGAATGAAAATAAAAAGAAGAAGTAGAAGCAGAAGGTGTTTGAGCCATGTTGGCAAATTGGCATTCGTGTCAAGGTGATTTTTTTTTATCTTTGTCTAGTTGACGACAGTAACGTCGTCGTTGGCGCAAGGAATAGCCACAATAGCGTCTTTGGAAATTGGCGATTTTAAGGTTAATTAATTATGTCTGGCTATTGGGCCACAATAGCTTCTACCTTCGGGAAAGAAAAAGCCACAACAGCGTCTTCGGTAACTGGCGTCAAATTGGTCATTAAAAAAATAAAAAAACTCCATTCTGGAAGTTTAGCCACATGCCCTCATAGTCAGATAGCGTCAGTGACAGAATTTCATCATTAATCAATGAGATCCCTTCCTTCCTGTCCATTCTGTGGATTACATGGTGCTCTATACTGATTTGCTCGTTTAAACTCTGAATCGCTTAAAGTTTATGGTGAGGACCCAAAATTCTGAAGAAGACGTCACACAACGTTGTGTTGGTTTGTCCTCGATACCACCCCCTCTCTCCCCCCCCCCCCCTTCTGTGACAACCTCTCCCCAAAATAAACAAACAAACAACAAAAAAACACAGTTTAAATTAGGTAGCCTAATTTTCTTTTATTTACATACAATTATTTCTTAGCAGTTGAAGCCTTTTCGTGTTTTATTCTTGTATTATGCATTCATTTACTTTACATTTTTTGTGACTATTTAGCAAAACAATAATTATAATGGTAAAAATTAAGAGAATGTCCGTTTTAGAGAAGACGTTAAAAAATATGTTCCGAAAAACATCACGAAGTCACAGATTTAGTACAGTAGAGAGAAGGATTTGGAGTACCAATCGTTCCCTGCTTTTATGAAAAGAAAAAAAATGCCATTCAAACGACTGAATTTTTAATCCTATTAGATCTCACCTTTTGGCTTACAGTCAGTCAGCGCATTACTATTAGTGCACTCAATATTACTCGGCCATAGAGAAAATCAATATTTTTTTCTTTTGATTTGATTTATGTTTTTTTCAAGATTGTTCTACTTGACGATAAGATTATCGATTTTGTGTCTCACATACACTTTGTTAGACTGTTGAATATTTGTGATCTCCTTGCTATACCAAAGTGAGATAGAAAGTTAAAAATACTCAGTTAAGTCTTTAATTGCCTTCCGAAGTACATGTAGTATTCTGGTTTATCTTAATGGACCTACAACATTATCGCTAGAAGAAATTATTCTCTCATAAATTTGATATGCACATCTGTTATTCTGTTTTCTTTAGAATGGTCCTTCGAATACTTTCTCGTTATTTTCCCTTTCACTACTTTCAGAGCATTTCATAACAATGTGGGCCCTACAACTCTACATATCATTATTATCTCCCCGGTCATACCAGTGCAGAGCAGTGAATCTCAAAATGACCCATCGGTAGGTCTCGCAGCTGAGATCAGTGGGGCGCATTAGAGCCATATTCTAGGTCTAGAGTATTTTTATTTTTATTTGTCGATTTTGGTTCAAAAATAACATTAAAGTCCTAAACAAGGTGATTGTAATTACTTTAATCCCGGTTCTAATTACTGGCAACAGCAATGCAGTGTTAACACTGCTCTTTCGTTCTGGTGTCTGAAGACGCCGTACTTTTAAAGAGGGTTTCTTAATAAATTGTTCTTTGGAAGTCTCAAAGAGTCTTTATTAAAGTCCTAAACACGTTGAATGTAATTACTTTAATCCCAGTCCTAATTACTGGGAACAGCAAAGCAGTGTTAACCCTGCTCTTGCGTTCTGGGTCTGAAGAGACGGTACTTTTAAAGAGGGTTTCTTAATGAATTGTTCTTTAGGAGTGTGCTGTCGGTTAGACATCATGACCCACGCCATGCATTGGTTTTAGCGATGTACAACTAAGGTTAAAGTTGTAATACTGACCGACTGGGCTGATATGCCAGTGCTACCAAATATACTAGAAACGATAAGATGAGACACTCCCTTCTTTGCACCTCTAAAAAAATCGTCCACACAGTTTGCGCGCTGATCGGATACGGAGCTCATGGCGTAGAGAAAGAAAAGAATGTTTGATGCGCTGTCCATGACTTCGCCGCATTCGCCGCTAGGTGGCGGTGAAATCTGTGCACGCTAAACACGCTGGCTGTCTCATCTTATTCTGTCTGGTATCCTTGGTGCTACTGGGTGAGTCCGGATCAAAAGATTTGAGAAACAGTGCTGTACTGGATATTTTGCGTTCCGAAAGATCAAAAAAGAAAAACGTCGATTGGGTCCTTGGAGTATATCGGATGTGTCGGTTCTGAAATGCAGAGTTTAGATAATAATGCAGTCACGATGCCATGACGTCTTTATTTGATTTTAATCGGGCATTGTCTGGATATGACAACAGAGAATTTACAGTTTCCTGATAATTTATCATGCTTTGAGCAGATATTATGGACGAGAAATTGATACAAGTTCATACAAAAACTGACACACAGATAGGCAGATTGATCTTTGGTCAGACAAGGGAGAAAAGCCAGTGTATAGGTCATTGACACAGACAGATGAGATAGATAGATAGATAGATAGATAGATAGATAGATAGATAGATAGATAGATAGATAGATAGATAGATAGATAGATAGATAGAGAGAGAGAGAGAGAGAGTTTAGTGAATAGATAAATAGATAGGCAGATAGATAGACGGACAGACAGGGAGACAGATAGACAGATAGATAGATAGAAAGATAGATAGATAGATAGATAGATAGATAGATAGATAGATAGATAGATAGATAGATAGATAGATAGATAGATAGATAGATAGACAGATAGATAGATAGATAGATAGATAGATAGATAGATAGATAGATAGATAGATAGATAGATAGATAGATAGATAGATAGATAGATAGATAGATAGATAGATAGATAGATAGATAGATAGATAGATAGATAGATAGGCAAACAAACAGACAGTCCGATTTTACAAACGTCTAGATAGATGGATGGGTGTACCTGACTCACAAAACAATAAAAATCGAAAGGAATACCAAATCTGCTATTTTCACTGTCTTTTTCATTGTGTTGGAATTACTACATTCTACTGTTTAACTGTGACGGAATTCCGCCGATCGCTGATTTACGACATCTTGAAGAAAGGTGCTGTCTACTGGCCTGAATAAAAGAGAACAACGATGTAAAATTCCTGTGAGATTTCCTTACGACATACTAAATTGACGCGCATGCATTTACGTGAATACATTTATGTGATTGAAACTTATTAATATGACAATCTTCAAAAGCAAAGGACTTAACAAGAGCCAAAAATAGAGCCCGTAACGACAACAGGGACAATGCTATCTATTATCTTTCTGTCATGGTGATCCAAAGTGCCGACAGTGGCACTGTAGTGTCACCTTTATAATCGCATTAAAGGTGCGAAGCAATACCTGAAAAAGAGATCTGTCTTTCGTCTCCTGGGAAAAGGGACTAAGTTTGTCACACATGTCGGCAGTTTGTCACCCCCGTAAGACATTTATTATTATGATACCTATTGATTTCATTTTTTATATCGATATGGATAGATCATCATGGCACAGAGGGTCGAATTTCATGAGCTATCTTTTCGGCTTGTTTCGCTTACGTCATCCAAAACTGTGCACTGGGCTGGGCATGCGTAGTTGCAAAAACTGGGGTTGAACACTTGCACCACAGATACTAGAAACGATAACATGAGGCACTCTCTTCTTTGCACATCTAAAAAAAAAAAAATCGTGCACACAGTTTGCCGCTGATTGGAGCCCTGGCCCATGGTGCACTGCATGAAAAGAATGCTTGATATAATGATAAATTAATGTTGCTGATTTGTGACAGTGCCACTGTGACTAAAAAAAAAAAAAAAGGAAACATAGCCACAGTTTTCCCACAACGACTGAAGTTAAAATTACAATATCAGTGACGTCAATCAAGGCTTACAGCGATAGCCGAACAGTGAACAAAATTCGATATTTTCCCTAGTTGGCTTTGTAAAATACTGCTTTGTTCAATATTATTTTCTGCACATTCGCCGCAAGGTGGCGGTGCGAAATCTGTGCATATTATATACGCTAGCTCTCTCATTTTATTGTATCCAGTATCTTTGCTTGCACTCACCAAGACTGGCAGTTATCCAAAAACAAGAATTCAAACGCTTGGCAGAACGAAGTATTATTGTAGCCTTACAACTTCCGACTAATGACGAAGTAAAAGTAGATAATAATACTGAGAAATTTAATTATAGTCAAAAAGACTTCGAAATTTCCTTACGCAGATAAAAAGTGCAGTTCCCCCCCCCCCCCTCCTCCCGGACCATGAGACTGTACTACCGGGTTAGGAAACAGGGTGACAAATGTACTTGCGATAGTTTTGCACCATGGAAGGTTATTTTTAAACGGTTTATGACTATAAACATTGCAACAGCTGAACTAGAGCACACCACACAATATCGTTATGTCTTGAGCTGTACAAAAGGGTGGATCATCCAAGGGGCCAGATGGTCTACGTAACTGATGTTACAAGATCGCTGTGGCCAGGAGAAGGACACCGTGACATTGCAATCAGCAAGCATTTCACTGAGCACAGTAAAGGCAAAAATATATCAAAATTTACGTGCTTCTAATACACTTTATCTTGGACAAGGACGGGCATGTCAAATCTGATGTGCATCAAAATTGATAAATGCCACTACTTTTTTTTTTCTTCTTTTCATTATTACAAGCTAACTTAGATTTACATCCATCTACCACTGTTCATTATTATTTCGATAAGCTCCACTTTTTGGCTGAACTAAGTTACATACTATACACTATTTCTGCAGGCCTTCTCCTTTGTGAGTCAAAGTATCAAGTAGATTCGATGTGTAATTTGCAGTTATTACTAAAAGGAAAAAATTCTTTGCACTAAAAGCTGTGATCACATGAAATTTCAATCCTCGATTTCCCAAAAGTTGGCGGAAAGGAGTTAGAACCTTATCATTGTAAGGGGACAAAGTAGTTTCGGAGTCTTTTCACTGGAAACATTATTTTGTGGGCCGACTCCAATTGTAGTATGCTTATTATTTTGGCAGTGGCTACGTTTACGGCAGATTACGCTCATACCCCAATGGAATAAAAAAAAACAAACACAGGAAGCGCTGCTGTACGAACGGGAGTAAAGCCCAACAAAGAAAAATGGTTAGTTGTGTTCACCGGCTGCCGTAAACGTAGCCACTGCGTATTATTTTTCCTTTCTTTCCTTTATTGAGAGGGCGAAGGGGAGGAGGCTGAGTCTTGATTTGTATCTTTTTTTTTTTTTCTTTTGACCTGAGCTGAATATTCTGCCTTCTTTTCATCTTTATTATCCAAGCCCTCTGTATTCTCTCAGCTTCTTCTCTTAATTATAAACCTCCCACCGCTCCGTTCTTTTTCCCCAAATTCTTTCATTACACCCATATTGTCTGACTAAAGAAAAAGTCCTTTTCAGCAGAAAATTTTGTCCCTATTTCGTCTTGTTTGGAACTCGTTGAGTGTTAGAGTTCTAAACGTGTAGAGCGCTAGAGAGCCAAAGTATATTTGGTCAACTCCTCTAACTTTTCTGCAGGGCGAGCAGACCAGACCTACCACATGCTCACCCAGTCATTGAGACTGTTAAGTTTCTCGCCTGGCGTGACATCAGAGGTGTGAACTAGATAACATACTCGCGCCATGGGTTATAATTGCACGCAAGTGGTGGTCACTGGTCACCTTATCAGCCATTGTAATCTGATGTCCAGGGGTTCCACCAGCCAGGCAAGATGGTCTGTGAGTTCTGGTGGTCTGGGGGTCCCAGTGACGAATGACTCTGGCAAGGTGCCCATTGCCCGCATGACCGTAGAGTCACTCTGCTTTCAATCAAGTACCTTCCAGGAGTCCCTTCCATTTCTGTCAGTTTTAAGTTGCTCACTAAATTTAATTGTCCCCATTTTTTCATTTTTAAAACAGTCTGTCTGTCTGTCTCTGTTCTGTCTGTCTATCTGTGTGTCGGTTTATCTGTCCGTGTCCGTCTGTCTATCTGTCTGTCCTTCTCTCTTTCTCTCGCCCTCAGTCTCTCTCTCTCTCTCTCTCTCTCTCTCTCTCTCTCTCTCTCTCTCTCTCTCTCTCTCTCTCTCTCTCTCTCTCTCTCTCTCTCTCTCTCTTGCCAGAGAATGATTCAAAACATCGCATACCGTTGTCTTTTTATTCCTGTTGTAGATTTTATTGATTTGCTTATCAATTTATACGGTTATCCCGGTAATAACATTTATGACATATAAAAAGATCTATTGTTCTTGGAAACAACTGCCAAAACAGTCAATAAACACCCTGGCGGATGTTACAAGAAATATTATTGTAAATCACACAACATAAAGACCCTCAGTTATAGACTCGAGTTACAAGATACGTAACGAGTTGGCCGTAGACCCTGCCTTAGTTCAGTCCATACGCAGAAACAGGAATCACGAGTATCCCCGCGAGAGATGTAGACCACGACGCTAGAATTAACGAATCATTAGATACCGATGACGCGAAGTGCCAAGCTAACGAGCGGGGTGACAAAATTCCCGGAAGTGCCAAAGCGTCCAAAGAGTAACGCCCCATGTGCCAAAACAGGGGGAGAAAACTGCGAACACAAGGCAGGTTGCAGAGGCGTTATCGTATCCCATTTCCTTACCGTTTCGTTTGATAAATATGTAGATAATGTTGTAAATACTTCGTTTGTGATGCAAGAAGGACACGCTTCCTTAGCGTTCCTTCCAGCGGCTTACATCTGAAATGGAAACAGATAATCCTGGAAGTGACCATGGGAAAAGGAGAGACCATGGATATCTGTACGGTCGAGTTGAAATCTTTGGTGCTATGGGCTGAGAATGCCACTTGACCTACAAAATTATAACACAAATACTGTTCTCTTATGATTGTGTATATCCATCTAATGAAAGACTGAGGAATTGGTGCAGGAGTTCCTAGAGTAACCGAAACCCCATCTTCCCTTCACCTTATTCCTCTGTTCGTTGTTATTATTTGATCAGTTAGTTAAGAATTCCGATAGCCTACCACCATCTACGTTCGGCTCCTTTAAATTAGTGTGAATTTTCTTTTGTGCTTTTTTAGATAAATCTTCGAGAGAGAACTATAGATTTCAGATGTGACTTCACCTGCCTGAAAGAAAGTACCTCTTTGTCTTTTCTATTCGATTTCAGTTTACAGCTACCTGTTGGGTGCTTGGAAAGTAAGGACAGACTTGATAAGTGACTGGTGTGGAGCTACCATGAAGGACTAGGCCGATTGAATATATTGAGATATTTCCTGATACAAGCTGATTGAACTGATGAAAGCAGCGGTATGACTGTATCGTACGTGAAAAAGTGACCACCGAGAAACAACATGAAAAATATATCTACAAAAGACACTCCCCTCCCCCTCTCCCCCCTTCAACCCCCCCCCCCCCGAAACACACACAGAGAAGGACTAACTTAGCAGCATTTTCTGGTGAGGTAAAATAGGTCGGAGGGGAAGGGGGATTAAGGAATGGCTGTTTCTCACGCCATGTAGCCAAAAGTTGATGTAGTTTTTTAAGTTTTTGGGTTAGCGCCAAGATTTGGACTAGGATTAAGTTTAACTATTTGGCTGCAACAAATCTATCGCTGCCAGCATGGCCACAATAACATTTTCGGAAACTGGCCACAGGTTGCTGAAAAAATACTGTCAGGAGTCTTTTCCTACACGCCCCAGAGACGGACTTCCAAGATATTAATTTCACATTATGTCAGGTGAGGCTGGTCTTCACACAGATCAACGGCATAAAAGCACCAAAAGTTGTTTCAGCACAATCTTATTTCATTGACAAAGTTAGTTAGACTCTATATTTCAATTCTGTGAAATGTATATCCAGTGAATCAAAAATCAATTTAAATCAAATACTCTAAACATCCCCGAAAATTATCCCTTCATCCCCTAAACGATGTTTTAGTTGTACTATAACTGTGTTCATAGAAAGATATTGTGGTAGTGTAAATACTAGCCTATTCTGTATATATCGGGTTTCCTGATACAGCGAGCTAGATCGTAGTGCTAATGTGCTATTATAATACTGGTGTCGGATAGGAAACAGAAAACGTTGCTGTTATTGATGACGCAGATAATGATGAGGAGGGTGTCAGCTCTGTAACGGTACTACTGCAGGGTAAATGATGCGGGTGTTCGTAATGACGGTGATGATGCTGATGAAGGCGGTGATGGTAATAGTACCGGCGGTGGAGGTGATGTAGTAGTGCAAATGGTTAATCACGGCCCTGGGACTGGGTAGGTCACGGCATGGTTATGTTTCTTCCACTGTTATTAAGCGAGTGTCATTATTTCAATGACTTTCTGTGCTGGTAATGCAGTAGCAATAAGAACGTGTGATCTAAAGTGTTGGAAGTATTGTAGAAAACTAGAGCACTTGATTTCTCGCTCACTCACTCACGGATAAAAGTCGTGATAATTCCCAAAAAGTTCACTCCTCAGTATTCATGAACTTTGGCCAAGGCACGCTTTAGCCGATTTTGATCAGCCGAGTAATTGGATAGTGATGTCATGACAGTGACTTTCGAACGTGAGATCCAACTACATGTATTCGGCTGGTGCTTGAGTGTCACAAATCCCAGACTGGGAGATGTACTTATTATGACAGGACAACAATCACGAACGAACAGGTATAACACTTAACAGAACAACCAAACAGACTCACACATTTATTATATATAAAAATAAGATATCTATGCAATTACATACATTACATTAACTCAATTCAAATACCATTCAATGGTCAGTATTCCCAACATTCATTCTTCTCCGGGTCCACAACCCGATAGTTACTTTCTAACTATGCTCTGGCCTCAGCCTCGCATCCATATATATATCACTTGCTGGCCTCTCTTATTGGCTCCTGCTCAACCTAATCTCCGTATCTCAATCTCCCCTCGATGTCTTAATAGCACATTAATATATCAATAGCACATTAGTATCTCAATAGCACATTAACATATCAATAGCAACAAGGACAATAACAACGTCCCTGTCTGTGGCCAGACTGCCACGACTCATGTGCTCCCGCTGTCCTGCGCGACAGCTTCACTCCGGCAGACCTGTGGGTAGCCTTCTGCCCAACCCCGGCACAAGTCCGCTCACCGCGGGTGGCTTCTCTGCCCGACCCTGGCACCTATAAGAATAACATTACATTTCTATAACACCATACAATTACTATCCACTTCACCACTCATTACGAACTATCAAGCGTACACACAATAGTCCACCTTTCACTCACCACACCTCTTACGGTGACACACCTCTACCGTACCACACAGCACTCAGACTCGCTACGAATCCATGATCCGAACTTACATCTATCGCTCATTGAGCACATCTCAATACACAGTAATCAATGACTTTCACATTCCTCACATATAACTTATTTACATCATGGTCATAGGAGAACATAGTACATCAATCATCATAATTATCAATCATAGTTCAACCTACCAGTCATCACTGGAAAACACACAATCTCCCGACTGCTCTCTCCCGTCTGTCCCCTTGTGCTTCTTAACTTGCAGTGATCTGACTATTCAGATTTTGCCTCTACTACGCCTCAACTTCACTCACAACATGCACGCTTCAATTCCCTTCCCCGCACTCACTGACCCCCGCTCACTCGCTCGTGACATTGAGGTCTTACAGAAACTCGATGTCGTGACGTCACGATGCAACCAGTTGGCTGATCAAAATCAGCTTGTTTGCCCCGGGCACGTAATTTTTTCATTCCTACTCACTTAACCAAATTCAGGACCGTGGCAGCAACAGCTCCAACATATTACAAGAATTTTCGGTGACGTTTAGAGTCATTTTAGGGTTAGAGTTAGGGTTAGGATGCACAGTCCAGAGATGGCAGCACCCATGGCAGTGTTCATTAGGACCAGAAATCCCTTAGCCGATGACCTGTTTGAGGGTGTGTTGCTGCCCCGCTCCTGAATTTGCTAAAGTGAGTAAGAAAAAAAAATCACGCGCTCCGGGCCCGAGTTCTGAAACACAGCTGAAGCCTCTTTTGGGGGCAGGACCACAGACTAATAAATACCCAGACCCGGATGAGCCCATTGTGTGACGTCACAAAACAGCGAAAGGTCCGCCATTGTAGGTTTACGGTTGCGACCGACGCTTCAGCATAGCTACAATGCAGCGGTTGCTAAAAGTCCATACGGTCATCATTTATAACAATTTTTAAAAAAAGGCAGCTGTAGACAATAAAATGAAAGGATAGGCAAGTTAATGCATTATTAATACATGTACAACCAATCTTGACAAATAAAAAGAAATTTCTACTGCAGATAGAACTAGAATCGGAATTTCCCGAGCGGCGGCCATGTTGGTTATACGGCCGCATCTCCTTAACTTCCGTAAAAAACGACACAGCCCGAAGCTTGTGTTCCCAGTCTGGTTGATTTATTATTCTGTGGGCAGGACAGAGTTTTGTTCATTCAATTTGTTCAAGACTGGTCCGGTTATTGAGGGCAGATATTGTTGAATAAAGACTATTGTATTAAGACAAAAACAGCCCGGAGATATATTGTGGCTGTATTGACAATCATTCACTAAGTCATGCATCAGAATTCTTAACATAGAAGACTAAAGTCTACCAAAAAAAGTGTCGATGCAAACACAAAAGCTCTCATGTATTCATGTATTCTTCGGGCCATTGTTTCACTGCAATTTGACGTGTCAGATATCCCCCTGTACTTTTTAGTTATTCATATTGTTAGCTTTTGTTCATTCATCCAGGCAACCTTACAGTCTATGAATATGCATGTCTTATTAATTGAACTACCTAAATTTCCGTTCAACCAAAGAGTTCATAAAACAGAACTCAGGAAATGAACTTAATTGAACCTTATAGTCTCCTAAAACAAACGAAAACGAAAAGAAATACACACTCTTAAAGCTTACCGCTATACAGTACTTCTTCCAAAGAACTTCTTTCAAACTGACTTTATGAACTGAAAGATTTTTATTTCATTCAGAAGTCAGATTTTCTTCTATTTCCTATACACCTACGCCTCTTCTGAATCAAACATTTGTTGCGAGGTTGATTAGTTCAACTGGAAACGCGTGTGATGTGAGGATTTGTCACTCTGGCAATTGGTAGGCCATCAATCCATCTGCCCGGTCGCTCGAACATCTCGTCCATTCATCTGTCCACCCACCAGTCTGTCCACCCACCAGTCTGTCCACCCACCAGTCTATCTATCCGTTCACCCATCCTTCCATCCATCCATCTGTATACCTATCAATCCAATTATCCATCCACCCATCCATCCTTCCATCCATCCATCTGTATACCTATCAATCCATTTATCCATCCACCCATCCATTCTTCCATCCATCCATCCATCCGCTCATCCATCCACCCACGCTTCCATCCATGCACTCCATCCATCCATCCATCCTTACGCCCATCCATCCATCTATTTATCCATCCATACATCCATCCACCCACCCCATCTATCTACCAGTCTATTCACCCACCCATCCATCAATTTCACTCATCCATCCATCCACACAACCATCCATCCACTCCATCCATCCATCCATCCAACCATCCATCCATCCACACATCCATCCAAACCCCTTGGTGTCAGGACAGTAAACTCTACACTAAACTTCCTTCAGTAACGACAGTACAAAACCACACCAAAGCCAAGAGCGTGATCTTACAGCATTAGTCCCTATTACGTGTAGTATTCCCATTCTCAGAGACGCCCATTTCCTATTACACAAAACTTCTTTCCACCTGGGAGAGTGTTTCGGTGTATTCCTTGGTTTATTTTCTGTTTGGAATTTATACGTACATTCATTCATTCATGTAATAGAGGGGACATAAGGGACAAGATGGTCTAGAGGCAAGGTGCTCGCCTCTCATGCCAAGGGTACCGGGTTCAAAACCCGGCCGCTGCAGGCATGTTGGAATTTTTGGATTTTTCTCATAATCATTTTCGTGTCCCTGATCCTATTGGGGGTTAGGATCGAGTACCTAGTCTTCTCGAACAAGGACGAAACAATTCGGAGGGCCCGTGAGCACGTTGCGCACGTTAAAGATACCTTGGCAGTTGGAAATTGAAAAGAGCAGGCCGAACAGGCCGCTGCCCTGGCAGAAATCAAATAAAATTCATCCATCCCCCCTCCCCCCTCATCGCCCCCCCCCCACCGAAGAAAAAACGCCGACCCGCGCCACACTGTGGTGACGACGTGCCTGCTCCAGTTGTAACTGGGTGCAATGACACAAAAGGCAAATTTTCCGAATGGGATTAAAGTACAAATACAAATATTTTCATCTCTTCCTAAAATCAGTCGTCCTATCTATCTATCTATCTATCTATCTATCTATCTATCTATCTATCTATCTATCTATCTATCTAAATACTTGTTTTGCCGGTTCATTGCCTGTCTAACCAAGCTTGTCTGTCTGTCTGTGTGGCACCTGTCTGTTTAGGTGTTCTTGGTTGTTGTTGTTGTTTTTTTCTCTCTCGACTTCACGTACCTGCTTTTTTTTTTTTTTTCGTCTTCTTTTGTTCACACCGGTTAACAGAACCAGTCAGTCTCCCTTCCCTGTCATTATCTATTATTCCCATCACTGTAAGTTTTTTGTGCTGTTGTTTTTGTTGTTGTTTTTCGGCCACCGGCGCTTGTTTCATCCGTTAGGTGTCTGTGAATGTGTGAGTGACCACGAGCCTTCCCAACTTAAATAATTATGTGTCCCAGTTCTTGTTCTGAGGTGCCAAAACAATTTGAGGGAAGAATTGAATAATCCCTAAATACGTGCATATGTTTTATAACATTGAAGTTGAATTTGAAATTTCTTCCCACTAATGTCTGAACCCAATAGGTATTAAATCAAGTTGCAGATGCTAGCCTCTCCCAGAAAGGACAGGATGCGTTGCGGGTCCACGTCAGAAAGAAAATTCTTTCATGGATCCGCAGGCGTAGTGCAGAGGACCATTACAACTATGCTGAGGTCCTCCACAAACAAAGATGCTTACAGTTAAAGATTTACATCTTTTACCGTTGTATTTCTTTTCTTTTTTTTTTGTTTTTTTTTTTAGGGTAGACCTTTTGATTCCTTGAACTTGCCCTATTTGTCCACGGTATTAAACGGACAGGGTACACTTTGTACTCAGTTAACAGTGTCATAGATTACTTGTGCGTTTATTCATCCATTTACTCAATGGATTAAATGAACCAGTATAACCCAAAAAAAAGTGATCCATGTTGCATACTGGGTCAGTTCGATGTAGGCCACTTGTCTGCAGATTCCGTCCATTGAGACTTTGGGGTTATAAACCCACCTACTTCCCAACGTCCGGTTTAAGACGGGTGTCTAGGGTGATCAGCTGCATCCGTCCCGTGTGCCAGATGAAAAGTGTCAACTGTCAGCTGTGGTCAAGCCAGGATGACCGTGTAGGGGCCTAGGAACCTCAACGGCATCATCATTTTCTTTCGTCCACTGCTGTAGGTCTTTAAACTCATAGTTGTTGCTATTATGCTAGAACAATTATTACCCCTGTTTTTGCTGCTATTGTTGTTGCTGTTGTTGCTGATGTCGCTGGTGCTGCTGGAATTGTTGATGCGTTGGTGGTAATGATGACGGTGGTGGTGGTGGTGGTGGTGGTACTATATTAATTTGTTCTCATCTAGACATTACCTCACTTATTTCATGCACATTCTGAAGCGTTCGATATAAAAATGTAAATTTATATAGGAAGGGGAGAGAGCGGGAGAGAGAGAGAGAGAGCGGGAAAGAGAGAGAGAGAGAGAGAGAGAGAGAGAGAGAGAGAAAGAGAGTGAGAGAGAGTTGTTACCATTTCATTGTAAAAAGCGCTTTGAGCCCACTTTGGGGCGACGGACGCTATATATATGTACTATTTTATCATTAACTCCTTTGTCAGAGGCTTCAGTATAAAGACAGGTTATAAGGCAAATGTCAAAATTATCGAGGACTTCATTGAAAATTGACGGCCCTGAACTGATGGCGAATTCTCAATGATGGAAAAGATCAGCTGTTGTGGGGATTAGCACATAAGTCTACAGACCTGGAATGTTCAGCCCTGGATCTTTTGGGGCCTTTTGACATCAGGGCATCCTGACTTCACGTCATGTGATTTCCCACATTCAGTCCTGGCTTTTGGGCTGCTAGTTACGTCAGTCTGTTAAACTTGTGAACCGAGGATAAGCTCTTTTGGCAGTATGTGGCACTTTTATGACTTCTGGCCCACTCTCTGTATAATGTTAATATTTTGTTGCTGTTTGTTTTATTTGTACTAGATCTAGTTAGCCCCCTGTTTCGGGGAATACACAGCTGATGTGATATTTAGAGCTGATTTTCGATCACTAATGTGTAAACTGAGGCGCAGAACGAAATTTTCTGCCACACTTTTTAATTCTACTCGAAGGAAATGCATCTTTTTTTCTTTTCTGGTCTCAAAATGTCGGAACACTTTATTATGTTCAATTCAGTTGTAGCTGAAAATCAACGAAACTATTAAAAGATATAGCTAACTTCAAGACCTGTTAAAATATGCCCCACGTACACCTTTACGTTTTCTATGCGTAATATGATATTTTGTAGAATTTAAGGCCCAGCGGTTAAAAAGCCGTTCATGATTACATTGGAGGTCAGACTTCCTTTATAATATAATGCATGTACCTGAAACTTGCAATGTGTTTTGAGCGGGTTTCTTTTTTTTTTTCTCTTATGTCAAAATCAGCAGTTAGCAATCTGTTTCAACATCCAGTTATAATATAAGGGTAAAACGTATCTGCAAAAATGATGCTGTCCATTAAAGTGTTAAATCCTGGATGAGGATAAGCTACACATTTGTCAGATGAAGGCGGTTTTTCTGTTGTTTTGTTTTTGTAAACTTGGTCCATTATTTCTAAGTTTTTTTCATTGGGTATTCTTTCCCCATTGTCTACCTATTCTTTCAAAGGCTTTGCACAAGCTAATATATTTTAAGCTGGGTTGTCATTTGTACGGAAAGTGCAAAGGTAACGAAAATGTCAAAGAAAACATCAAGTAGTGAAATGGAAATAATGTTTCGATAAGTACGAAACACTTTCTTTCGACTACTTGATGGATATTTGACGTTTCCGTAGTCGTTTAAGTTTCCGTTTCTGTACACATGAAAACACAGCTTTATCCCTTTACAGATTGTTCAGTTTGTACTGACACAATGACATCTCTTTCTTTACTCCCAAAACGGCCAATCTCTGTGAATCTCAATGTATTTCAAAACATGGCGACAACTTAGGCGATCTTCAGTAGGGATGGGAGGAAAGAGTGGAACAAAAAGGGAGAAGACTGGACAGATGACAACTAAAGGGAGAAGACTGGACAGATGACAACTAAAGGGAGAAGACTGGACAGATGACAACTAAAGGGAGAAGACTGGACAGATGACAACTAAAGGGAGAAGACTGGACAGATGACAACTAAAGGGAGAAGACTGGACAGATAACAACTAAAGGGAGAAGACTGGACAGATGACAACTAAAGGGAGAAGACTGGACAGATGACAACTAAAGGGAGAAGACTGGACAGATGACAACTAAAGGGAGAAGACTGGACAGATGACAACTAAAGGGAGAAGACTGGACAGATGACAACTAAAGGGAGAAGACTGGACAGATGACAACTAAAGGGAGAAGACTGGACAGATGACAACTAAAGGGAGAAGACTGGACAGATGACAACTAAAGGGAGAAGACTGGACAGATGACAACAAAAAGGGAGAAGACTGGACAGATGACAACTAAAGGGAGAAGACTGGACAGATGACAACTAAAGGGAGAAGACTGGACAGATGACAACTAAAGGGAGAAGACTGGACAGATGACAACTAAAGGGAGAAGACTGGACAGATGACAACTAAAGGGAGAAGACTGGACAGATGACAACTAAAGGGAGAAGACTGGACAGATGACAACTAAAGGGAGAAGACTGGACAGATGACAACTAAAGGGAGAAGACTGGACAGATGACAACTAAAGGGAGAAGACTGGACAGATGAGAACAAAAGGGAGAAGACTGGACAGATGACAACAAAAAGGGAGAAGACTGGACAGATGACAACTAAAGGGAGAAGACTGGACAGATGACAACGAAAGGGAGCCCAAATCTGTTTATGATTTGATTAACCGAGAAAAGTAGAATTTAAATAAATATCGGAACACAAAGGCAGATTTTGTAGGAGAAGTGTGTTTGTTGGGAATGGGGGAGGGGGTATTACTGTACAGATCCGAGCTCAAATTGAAAATAACTATCGCCAATAGTGTATGAACTCCCTCTTATGTAAACATCTCTGAATATATTTTCTCTTTGTAAATATGAGAAAATCTTTTAGACAATTTGGTTAAAATATTCATGAAAAAAGAAATCATAAATCTATAAGATTTAATCAATATTGGTGATTTGCCTAAGGGATTAAGATATCAGAAATTCGATCTATAAGAATTAAGATATTGATTTTCATGTAGAAATCGTCTTCGATTTTTTATCCTGTATGTATTGAGAGAGAGCTGATTTCTATTGCCTGTTCGAAAGACAAATTATCTTTAGCGACTGTCATAAAATGGTTAATCGAATTCGTGCGGTCTTCATGCTATAAACGAGGGGGAAATGCAATTCGATTTTGAGATAAAGACTTTAAAAAATCATACTGAGGAATCGGTGGCGTGATAAACTAGCAAATAGCGTGAAATTTGAGTCATAAATTGCTTATGGTACACACTGTATCAATGCATACTTAGTTGTTTTCCATTCAGTGAAAGAGAGTTGAATGTCCTCTCCTTTAGCATAGGAGAAGCAAAAAAAAACAACAACAGCTTATTGAATCTGCGCAGTTTTCACACAATAGAACATGGACATTCAAGTTCCACCTGTGCAAACATGAATTATCATGAAATCTGAGCCACAAAAATTGCTTCTGGTTGGCTCTGTATCGTTGCATGGCGTCAGACAAACAATTCAGACAGCATTGTTCCGTGATCATGTACAGGCTATTGATAAGAGACATTTGATATACCCCGAACTTTGGTGTTTCTTTTGGGGCACGCCATTTAAGCGCTTTGTTTGGGTCAAACCTGATTCTTTCTTCTTTCTTTTTTTCTTTATTTTTCCTCTTATTATTTTTTCCTATTTTATTTTGAAATAATGTAAAAAGATAGGACAGGAGAGATCATTGATAAGGAAAAATGATTTTGCAGTATTTTAATTGATTTGGGGGGGGGGGGGGGGGGGGAGAGATGAATTTTACATTTAATCAAAACTGAACAGGATTTCGCTTGACTGTAACATTCTACTGTTAAGTTTAATTACATCTGAGTGCAGTGGAAAGTTCTTATTATCTATTATCATTATTATAACTATTATTATTAGTAGTAGTAGTACTAAGTAGTAATATTATTAGTGGTGGTAGTAGTAGCAGTAGTAATAGTATGGTAACATGGAGGGGGTTGCATACGTCGTCTGATAGACCATTTTGTTTGAAGTTCTTTAATAGTAGAGGGCCACTGTGTTTAGGGTGAGCGGGTCATCTAAAATTGCCAGATCGGCAGATGTTTACAGTAAGTCCTCCAACGTTAACTAATGAAAGACTAGACCATAATACTCAGAAATTAAATGCCTACGTGATATATATTATACAAGTTTCAGGTAGACACTTTAAGTAATAGCTGGTGTTGTTGGGTGAGCCTTGTAATGCCAAAGTACTCTCCATAAAATAGCATTAAAATGCTCATGTGCATATGTCATGTCGGTAAAGGTGATTGACATTACAGGCTTGGGTTTGAGCATTACGGACCGTAATAGGATTAAGAAACAGGTCAAACAAATCAGACTTATTGCCCTGGGACAATGAAAAGTTCCGAAAACCGCTCGGCTCAGGTGAGTTTGTAAATTTAAAACGAAAAGTACGAAATAAGATCGCCCATTTTCCCATTAGACCATTTGCATAGAGTATGTGGCCAAGGATTCAACACACTGGTCAGAACCAGAGATACAAAACGCTGTTAAGCGCTTACTGGCGTCAGGGAAATCCAACGATATCCCAGTCTGAATTCTAATCGATTTTAAACCGTTGGTTTTGTACATCCTGACCAAGCAGAGTTTAACCCTTACCCGGTTATTAAGCTGAATTTGGAGATTAAGCCATACAATGGGTTAACGACTTGTAATGATGGCGTGGGTGTCAACGGACATGGCGGAACGTGTTAAAGTCCCTGGCTGGTCCATTTCCTGGGACCGGACGCAGATCGTTCCTCTCAGCTCCAGGTTGGGCGCACTAATCAAGGGTATCAATCAGCTGCATCCGTAGAGAGATGAGAAAAAGGGGACTTGATTGTTGGGGTAACGCAGGAGACGCCCAAAGAAAAGCCCAGGAGAAAATCTATAGACCCTCGTTGCGTTCACAACCGACGCTGTTTGGTGTATCGTGGTGCGAAAATTACAAACGTTCCCAAATACTGGAAGTTGTTGCAAGCTGGGTAATAGCAAACATGCCAAGCAGATTTTCACGAGCTGATCCTGCTGATTGCGCGAGTTGTCGTAAGAGTTGATGCCCAAGAGAAAAAGATGAGCGTTCTTTCTAATTGTACTCTAGTGGTTTGTTCACATTTCCATGGAAACGCATATACAACTTGCAGATAGTCCTACGGTATTGGCTGAAGAGCCTTGGCGAAGCTGGAGATCCCAGGCTGTACTGTGTACTCTCTGAATGTCCTCTTTCGTGCTGGTCTTTTGATTCATTTTTCCGGTTCTCCTTTCACCATCGGACTTTCCTGGGCATAAGATAAACAGTGATCACATCTGTAGTCTAGTTCCTTACAAAAGATCTAATGGTGTCTACGGCAATTGGATAGGTCCTTCTTACCAAAAAGTGCGTTGATCTCGGTTTATAAGGACTAGAAAGTTTCCTACATTATTTTATGGTATAAACTATATATCTTTTTGCCGCCTAGCTTCTCCCTCTTGTCAAGGTTGTTTTCAGTCAGTAGGAAGTGGTGCTGCTTGAGAGAGAGAGAGAAAGAGAAAGAGAGACAGAGACAGAGAGAAAGAGAGACGATGATGATGATGATGATGAAAGACGGATTTAAGGAACGAGATCTCTTTCGAACCTTACAATTCGACATCAATTATTTGTCTGGCCCTTCTTAATTCACAACCCCATGAGTTCCCCCTCTTTGCGTGCCCTAAGCAATGTTATCCCATTGCTCTTCAGCTTTCCCTCACATGGAGTGTAGAAAGTTGAACATTCACGTCCGCGCCGAAGATATCTCTTTGTGCAAGGTGCAAATGAAGAGACTTGGTATCAAAATGGGGACAGACAAGGGCAGAAAAGGTACAAACATAATATTGACTCAACATTTCCGAGAGTCTTCTTTCAATAAAGTAATTTTATTGTATTATCCGAAGCTCAAAATCCAGCAGACGCATCTTTACATTGAGAAATGGACACACTTCCTAGTTCTCACGCACTAGCGAATTGTCCAACCAGTCATGTTACACGTATTATTAAAACTAACCAATTGCCGATCATGCAAGGCTTAGCGTTTATATAAACCATCTATTATAACCCAAACCCCAAGTCGGAACCCCAGATCCCTTTCCTTGTTACTTCATCAAACACTTGCTTGTTCTTAAGTGGGCTCATTATTCTCAGCTACATTTCTAAGGAAAGTTATAGAAAATCTCAGTACAGGCTGTTACTAATCACTTCTTCAGTATGTTTACACCCAACGCTCTATGAGTCATGTGAAGTATCCTGCGTTCTGTTGTTCTGTAGGACAATTCCCCTTGAAATGAATGATTCGTTGTGTTTACTAGTAGTAGGCTATACTAGTAGTTTATATCTAGGAATCTGGTTAACAAAATGTTCTATCATTCTTCGGAGATTGTCTACAGTTTTGTGTTTTTTTTTTGTGTGTTTTTATCTTGGTTTATGTGAATAGGATCAGATTTAAGAACATCCGCCTGGATTCACTCATAGCAGTTTCCAGCAAAAACTTTCACGGATTTGGATGACCTTGGGTTAGTGTTTGTTTATATACAGGTGAACTTGACTAGAGCATCACAATAGTTCACCAGTCAAACCAAAGATCAATCTCTCTCTCTCTCTTTCTCTCTCTCTCTCTCTCTCTCTCTCTCTCTCTCTCTCTCTCTCTCTCTCTCTCTCTCTCTGCTCTCTCTCTCTCTCTCTCTCTCTCTCTCTCTCTCTCTCTCTCTCTCTCTCTCTCTCTCAGAGTTGCCAATTCAATGATTCAAACTAAGCAAATAACAATTGCCGAATTCCAAAAACCGTCCAAAAGTGAAAATCAAAAGCAACTAATGTGATATCTCAGTGCTCTGAGAGATACTTCAGTTTTGCACTGAGAATTAAAGCAAACATTTCATAGCTCCTGGTTAAGCAATTGTTACAAGGGCACTATTGTAGTATTGCAATCAGTGTCTAAACGGTAACCCGCCGGTTGGAGCACAATGGACGTATGTGATCAATGGTCACAGTTGGACGCTTTCTGTCTATGGCCACTTTGGTCTCCAGCTGAGGGGGGACCCCACGGGGAGTAAGATACGCCTCTGAATGCCTCTACCATCTTAATTTGGTTCTGGTCAGATGTCAGATTTCTGCTTGATTAAATCCTTCATGCTGATTGTTTGTAAGCCAGTGTGTGGTTGGTACCACAATGTAGGAGGGTCAAATCCCCCACTCCCAAACATACACCATTTCTGTAACACTGAGCCAATCAGCAGTTCTTAATCAGCTGTTGGCTGACAGACAAAGAAGTACTTATTTAACTGCACTGTTTTTGGCATTATTATATCATTAAATACTTCGTGCTCTCTCTCTCTCTCTCTCTTTCTCTCTCTCTCTCTAACTCTCTCTCTCTCTCTATCTATCTATCTCTCTCTCTGTCTCTCTCTCTCTCTCTATCTATCTATCTCTCTCTCTCTCTCTCTCTTTCTCTCTCTATCTATCTATCTATCTATCTCTCTCTATCACTCTCTCTCTCTCTCTCTCTCTGTCTCTCTCTCTCTCTCTCTCTCTCTCTGTCTCTCTCTCTCTCTCTCTCTCTGTGTGACATACAAATACACGCATGCAAACTCGCATACATACACATAATGTCTGACATATGAAGAACATCGTTTTGGATGTTGCCATATTGCTGCTGGGGTCGAAGGGACCCCATAACACTTCAACGTTCAGGGTACCAAAAAATGTAGGACTCAAGACAATGTCACATTCCTCTGAATATAGGAATAATTACGATCAAATCAGGAAGCGTAGTGGAACTGATTCTGCGAGGCAACCTCTTCTCACCACCAGATCTTGATAGATCGCCATAAGTTATGACGTGTCAAACCATCTGGTCTGGGATATCTTCAGGATCAGCATTTCAGTGTCAGTACAGCTGGAAAAGAGTCCTTTAGAATTTAATGGAGCACTGGCAATACCACGCAGAGTGGGCGACCAAGCTGGGCTCCAGCGGTCCGGGTTGATAGCTAATTATTTACCAACAGGATTTTGTCGTTGTCCGTTCCATTTTGTTTGGTGGTTCTGAGTACGTGTGTGTGTGTGCGTGTGAGTATGTGTGTGGGTGTGTGTGTGTGTGTGTTATTGTTTTTGTTTTCTTTTTGCTGTTGTTTTGTTTGTAAGGGGATGGGTGGTAGTGGGGGATTGGTTCGAAAGGGGGAGGGGTCGGGGAGGCGGGGGGTACATTCCTTTACAGCACAATGAATTATATCAGAAACCAGCAGGATTCGAAATTGGTGCCTTTTGAACCTGAGTTAAGCGTTCCAACCTCTGAGCCACTGGAATATTTGTTGTGTATTTTGAGGCGGAACGAAGATATAATTATTATGAATTTAAAAAATTAGAGATTATCTTACTTGAATGTCTTGCCTGCCAGTTCTTTGGGTTTTTAAGCTGGTCTTCGGCACGGATAATCAACCTCATTGACCATGAGCTGTAGTGACTTTCTCTTTTTAAACTCGAATGCTCTGACTTATATAAACTGACTCACTACCGCAAGCCGTTCTGAGCGGTCCATCCGAAAACCTCATACTTCAAATAGTACATGAAAATTATACTGAGAAATATTCTTTATTTGAGTACCAATAATTTGGCATTTTACCACATTTCTCCAAAGTGCCTTTAAGTAAGAGTACATACAGCTCTATCACTGATCATCATCTTTGACAGAAGACAGTATAAGAACCCTTAGTCTCTGAAAGAAACTAGCTGGAAGAGAGTCAGTTAAGGAAAGATACGCGAAGTCATGGACAATGCCATATTTTACAAAACCAATATTATAGGGAAAATACTGGAATACTGAATTTTGTTCACTGTTGAGCTGATCCTACAGGCCTTGGTTGAAGTCACTTATTTTGTAATTATAACTTCAATCGCTATAGGAAAACTCTGGCTATATTTTTGTTTATTTATTTCTTTATTTATTTTTGTCTCATAGCACTGCAACAAATCTGCATCATTATACCAAGCAGTTTTTTTTCATGCCATGACCACCCCCCCCCCCCGCCCCATTAGTGAGCAAACTGTGGGTACGGTTTTTTCAGAAGTGCGAAGAAGGGAGTGTGTCACCATACTTTACGTAGTATCCTCGGATTAACTTCAATATCCAAAACTTCTGAAATATGCACAACAACTTATGGTTACATTAATCAAATATATGCAGAAGTTACTGCCAAAAAATTATTAAGTTGATAAATCAGAATGTGCTCCAAAAACAGAGCAGTGAACACCAAAGGTGGCTTCTTAATATGTAGAGGGATCACTTGGTTAAGTGCCGTCTTAACATGGATAGGGGCCCTGGGCAAAGCAAAAGGATTTTTCACCTCTGTTTCAAAAATCAATGTAAATTTGCATGTATGGGGCCCCCTAAACCCCCGGGGCCCCTGGGCAACTGCCTAGTGTGGCGTTAACACGGCTCTGATTGGGCCCTAAAGAGTTAACCAGACATAGATTTCTGGAGTTAACTGAAACAGCATCGTTTACACCATGTATTATGATGTATACATCAGCTGTCGCAGTGAATGCAAGACCGATAAAGCAATTTGTCTTGAACTCACCACAACCACAGGGTCCATCATTCATCAAACTGAAGACTTCCACTCATAACTTTGCTTACCTGAACTATCTCGCTCTTCAAAGAGGGCTAATCTACGGAGACTGATCAGTCAAGTGTATAATACCATACTGTCTATGACTGATTGACTGCAACACACATCCTCATTTGTGACTATGAGGTCTCCATCTGTGGATGACATAAATCAATTAATAGATTCGTCATTAATTCGTGTTGTATCAGTAGCTGCCCCTCAGAGGACACAGGGAAGCCTTTGTACACGACTATTATTATGCTTGTCATCCTTCACAAAAATTAGTCCTATGAATATAATGCTCACAGAAGCCGTTGGATTACTGCATCAAACAACGCCTGCCAATGTAGGTTGGGTGAAGTACATTCATGTACTTAAACGTAATATCCAACATACAGTACCGCGTCTTGGGTAATACCACATCATAACGTACAATTTTGAGTCTACATAGACTATTCTCCAAGAGTGGGCGTAGGGCGGAGAGCAGTAGTGGGTGAAGGGGAATGTGAAATTTTTTACTCATAAATAATTAAATCTCACTTCACTATGTTCCCTGGGTCATAAGAGGACTGAGTTGAATGCTGACTGTATATCCGTCCCTGTTTCAACTCGTTAGTACCTCTCAAACTTCTTTATACGTCCGGAGTTCTGCTGTGTTCGGAAAAGACCGTATGTCAACCTAGTCAAATTCACTTAATAATATTATCTTGTAGAACGAAATATGCCCAATCTTTCTAACTGGGTTATAATTTTGTACGAAAAATAGTTTCTCTTGTATAACACTAACAAGATGTGCCTCAGTTTACACATTGGTGTAACTTTAAAAATCACACCAGCGTATTCCCCGGGTCAGCGGACCAACTAGTACATGTATAATAAATCGCTATTTCCTTTGCTGTCTTAATGACCAACACGTTCCATTGGAAATACACGTGTTGCGGATATGATGTACGCGTTTCTTCTCGGCGATAATGAATTACATGTAGACAAAACCAGTCGTTATTATAGAGTCCAGGACCTTTGGATTCTGCTCCTGATTAGAACTGACAAGAATGATACAATATGACAACTGTTGGTTAATTATCACCGGATACCAATAACGTAATTCCTGGTGAAACCATTCATTCTGATACCAAATTTACCCATGACAAACGAAAGATACCATCAGTATAACTCTTTGATAAACCTGGGTTCAGATCCTATGTAACACCTGACTCCCTCCTGAACTAATCCAAATTTGTATTCATGTCTAATGCGACATCAAAAACTTTCCCTAATTTTCCAGCCAAACGTAATGGTCACGGACAGAACATTCTGTCACTTCAAAGAGCTACAGTTCATGGGTGTTAATCAAGCATTTAGCCGCTCCAGTGTCTCATCAGCCCTGGAAGAATCTTGCAAGAACTCCCAAGAGATCTTTTAAGCAGCTGGGTGTGATTACACTAAAATCTGAAGTTGTAGCACGGCAAATTAGGATTTTCTGGGGGAGCATTCTCTGATGTGATCACATAGAAGCGCTGCTGTTTATGACGATAACTCGATAAGGTTGGGTGGGTCATAGTGAGTCTCTAGAGCCCTCGAGTTGCAGTGGTCGCTGATTAGCATGTCCTGAGAAGAACTGTAAGCCTTGACGTGACTGCCACCGCCACTGTGATCTTGCAAGGCAACATTATTTCTTGAGATATTCTGAAGACAGTTGGTTTAATTAATATGCACAGTATAATATATTATGGCCAATGCCGTAAAGTTTCACAATAGTGTGTCGTAATAGAAGACAATTCTCTTTATCTCGATCGTGTTTTCTTTTTTCCTTTATTGTTTATGCGTGTTAGTGCGCGCGCTCTTTCTCTTTCTGTCTCTCTCGCTCATCTCTCTCTCTCTCTCTCTCTTTCTCTCTCTCTCTCTCTCTCTCTCTCTCTCTCTCTCTCTCTCTCTCTCTCTCAGAGATATCCTAGACGAAAATACTTCTAGTCTGTCAAATCATTTTGCTAGACCTCAAAAACACAAACAAAAAGAAACTAAAAAGAAACAAATGAATGAAAGTGGCAATGACAATCAAATATAAACAGATAGAAAGAAGAAACGTAAAAGAACAAACAAATGAAAGCACGTGACAATGACAATCAAATGCGATCGTTCAAAAAGCAGTAAAAACTAGCTTATAACACAGTAATGAAATCCACTAAGAGCTAGCTCATAATTATACAAAAGAAACACCTTTGAGGCAAAAACAAACGGGAACACAAAACACAGTTCAGAAGTTACAAGACGTTGATAGGCACACTATTGCCATTGCCAAAACATGCTGGACATGAAAACTCCAAGTCAGCTGTACTTGACACACAAAAACTGTAAACAAAAGAAGCAAAATCTGAGCAGTGGGTCATGCCCTTCGGCGGGGATTAACAGCAAAACCGACCCAATGACGAACAGATGAGAAAATGGGTGCTCCTTTATAATACTTATCCAACTCTAATTGATATTTGTAATGAGAACAGGTTGATGTAGAGGCAACTGAAGGTGCTCGCCTCTCGTGCCGAAGGTACCGGGTTCGACCCCTGGTCGGTGCAGGTATGTTGGATACCAACATTGGACCTGTGCTATTCTTCATGTTTAGATATAACAACAAAAGGTTTCTTTGGACATGGACCAATCCTACACGTGACCGTCATGAAGCCCATCTTGTTCTTATAATGGATGGATGGCATTTATATAGCGCATATCCATTGCCATTAGAAATGCTCTATGCGCTTTACAGAAGCTCTCTCACTCGCTCTTTCTTTCTCTTGCCAGAGGCATCCTTACTAATCCATTCAGAACTCTTACCTTGCAGGAAAAAAAATTTTTTTTCAAAGGCTGATCAAATAGCCAACAATACAATATTTTGATATTTGCATCAAAATTGCCACCATGCATGTCTAACAATGAACGATAATCGGCCATCAAAAAAAAAAAAAAGGAAAAGGATCAGTTTTCGGAGCCTTACGGATATGAACAGACACGAGAAAGCACCATGCCTAAAGGACTCGGCAAATACATGACCAATGTACTTTTTTTTTTCTTTTTGTTCTACCAACTATCCTATTTCACCTAGCCGCGATTCAATTTCTATCGGATTTCATTTAACATGTCTAACAATAAAGTGAATTGCTCTGTCATAGTTGTGAGACATTTGAAGGTAATCCCTAGGGCGCCGATAATAATGCTTGTTCAACTCGATGTTAACAGCGAAGGATGGGCTCCGCAATATACCTGAATTTCGAAAAGTAAACGGCCATTGGCTATAGAGTCTGTCTGTTGACTGTCGCTCAGATGACACAATAATAATTAGCCGTTAAGTCCAGTCATAATATTTAGAAGGCTTAAGAGAAGGCTCAGTTCTTGTTGATTTCCCGAAGTGGGCGGCTGTTTTTCCAAAGTAAAATGTCACTGTGCCCCGCAGTGTGAATGAAACTTATTATATTACGTTCATCTTCAAATTTATTGTAGGCCTGTCGGCCAATTCAAAATATACAGGAGAATCTGCAAACAAGCTTTGAAAAACATTTTTTTTAAAATAATAATAATCCGAACGTACGGTCATTCACTCTCTCCGCTCCTTGCTGCCTGTTACAATTTACACATTTCCTTATGATTATGATTAAGCAATAAAATCTAACTTGACTGAGACATCAGTTCGTCGCCGCGCAGCAGTTAATGTTTTAAACACCGTAACATTACAACAATAACAAATAACCGAAAACGTTTAATGAGTTGACCAGTATCATTTTTCATTCCCTACATCAAAATTGGAACATCTATTTTCTCACCAAAACTGGATTTGCGGTCTGGACACCCATCAACATATTTCTCATCAAAGTTTGGTGGTCTCAAATACATGGTAACTCCACATGAATATGAATAGCCTATATGGTGTCTTTTGATTTCATTAGCTCGTCTCCCTCTTTCTGCTCTAGACCAAGGGGTGTTGCGTTTCATCAGGTTCTGTTCAGAATGGAATGACAACATAACGAGGAGATGCAAACCAAGATCAAAAAGAAGAACAAATAACGCAGACAACGATAAGAAAAAAGAAGTGCAAAGGCCTATGGCGTCCAGCCTCTTTAAAGAAAGATCTATATATATATATAGAAATGGAATCATGGGGATATCACTAACAACTGTGAACAACACAAAAATATTGGTCACACCGATAATTGTTAAATGCGCCCGTTAAAGGTACCTTAGCAGTTGAAAGTCGAGAAGAGCAGGCCGAGCAAGACAGCTGCCAGGGCAAAATTCTAAAAGAGATTAATCCCTATCACAATAACACACAGGAACGAGACAAATAAAAACAGGAAAAGTGAGGTATAAATGTCGAGAGCAGTGAACCTCCTGCAGTTAAGACGTAAACACAACATTGTTAAATTCGCACAATGTTATTGATCTAACATACAGATGGCAGTAGCGGCAGACCTTCATTTTAGGGACCCTGAAGCTTAAACTGCTATGGGACCCCTTTTCAACCCGCAACATTGGGGCAACATCCAAAGTTCACTCATTGAAAAAGTTGCTTAATTGGCCCATCCGGGATGAGGGGATTAGAGAGAGACAGAGAGGATGAGAGGGAGAGAGACACACACACGCAAAGAGACAGATAGAGAAAGGGAGAGAGAGAGAGAGAGAGATCAATTTCTTCAAAACCAAACAATAAACAAAGAAAGGGGCTCAGGAAACCAAAATGACAGTCCCGCTTTTAGCAAATAAATTATGTCAAACTGAAAAGCAAGAAATCGGCCCAGTATGGCTACCGTAGTACTAGTGTAGCTGGAAGCAATAGACGAATGCAATACCGTGAGAATAAGTCACTCAATCGGTTTCTCGATCAATGGGATGATAAATGTCAGTGTCACAATCAAATATTTATTCTCGAACAAAATAGACTCTAAATGTCACTGCCAGTCTCAAACAACCCAGCTCCAACACACACCCACTATGATGTTTCACATAAACCATTCACTTTAACGGGTCTGTTTGAAATCCTTTTTTTTACTCATTTTTTTATAATAGATTTCTTTATCTCGGGTACTTAATCATAGAAAGAGCCAATTGAAAAGACTTCAATAGATATCTTTTTTTAATTTTTAAACGGTTGAAAGGAAATTTCCCGTTATCTGCGTCAATATGAAATATTTTAATGATCAATACGCCTGAGATCGATCAAATCAGATAGCTCTGGTAAAGAAAGGGATGATTTCAAAAGAGACTTTAAAAGGAATAATCGGTAGATTTAATAGATGTTTATTTGTAATCCAAGTGTATTTGCCTAACTAAAAGCCCCTGGCCTTCAAAATAATGAAAGAGAAATTCAATTCTTGTGGAGGAAAAACGCTATGATATTTTGGGTTATGACAAACAAAGACAGTGTGTTTGCCTTGTGTGCGTAAGTGCTTTTGTGCTCTTGTGTGTGTACGCGTGCGTGTCTTTTAAAATTTTATTTATTCTTGTTTTTATATGGGGTGGATCAGGCCAAAATAGTTTTTACCAGAAGAATGTGGAATGGCTTTCTGGAACCCTTTTTTATATGGGGTGGATCAGGCCAAAATAGTTTTTACCAGAAGAATGTGGAATGGCTTTCTGGAACCCTTTTTTATATGGGGTGGATCAGGCCAAAATAGTTTTTACCAGAAGAATGTGGAATGGCTTTCTGGAACCCTTTTTTATATGGGGTGGATCAGGCCAAAATAGTTTTTACCAGAAGAATGTGGAATGGCTTTCTGGAACCAAAGGGTTTTCTGTCCCCCCTCCCCCCCCCCCTTTTTTTTGGGGTTTTTTTTTGGCACTTGTTTTGCACCATGAGAAATGTACATAGTAGAACAAAGAAACCCGTTTTTGGATGTAGACTCAGAAAAAAAAAAAAGGATAAATAATGAATAGGTAAATAAATGAACCGATAAAATGAATAAATAAATGAAAATGTATTTAGTAACTAATAAATTTAGATTCTCTATAAAGCACATAAATAAATGAAAAATAAATAAATAAGTAAATAAATAAATAAATAAATACATTCATTGTGGCACATCCACTTAACTAATACGTAATTTTGATATCTTTGTATTTTGACACACATGAAAATGAGAACGTCCTCTGTGAATAATATATAAACAGCGTAATAATAATTTTTGTTTACACAAGAAACAAACTCATATTTACGATGTTTCTGCCCAACAGATTTGTGATAATCCAGACCAGGTTATAAAACTTTGTCCCGCTAACTGTTATCAAAGTGCCGTTATATTGTCAGACGGGTGCTTTCAGTGCATGAACACACTCATGTTGCATTTAATGTCGGTATTATAACAGGCAGGTGCAGTTTATACTTCGTTTTATTTAATACCCAGGTGTTTTCTTTATTTCTTTGGCGATCACAGAATACTTAGGCAGGCCGCACACGGGTCGTTCATCGATAATACGTCGTGTAGTCCATCGTTCGCCGATGAACTATGAATAAGTAAACCTATGTCAAGTAGCGCGGTGAGTCTCACAGACTAATAAATCAACCAGACTGGAAACACAAGCTTCGGGCTGTGTCGTTTTTTACGGAAGTTAATGAGATGCGGCCGTATAACCAACGTGGCCGCCGCTCGGGAAATTCCGATTCTAGTTCTATCTGCAGTAGAAATTTCTCTTTATTTGTCAAGATTGGTTGTGCATGTATTAATAATGCATTAACTTGCCTATCCTTTCATTTTATTGTCTACATCTGCCTTTTTATATTGTTATAAATGATGACCGTCTGGACTTTTAGCGACCGCTGCATTGTAGCTATGCTGAGGCGTCGGTCGCAACCGTAAACCTACAATGGCGGACCTTTCGCTGTTTTGTGACGTCACACAATGGGCTCATCCGGTCTGGTATTTTATTAGTCTGTGGTGAGTCTTTATTATTACACTTCCATTGTTCAGTGTTCAACGCAAAGGCTCGGCATTCATCGTTCATAAAATTAATGGGAAGGTTCATTTTTTTTTTCTATTTATTTTGTTTTTTCGAAAAATATACGTATTATGTACTTTTACGAGTACCACTTGCCTGCTTACACTGACATTTGGCGATTTGGTGATTTTTGAATGAACAATACAAACGATGGACGGAAGACGATGAACGTTAAAGATAAGGCTGTTGTTACAAGTACGTACGCACCCTTAGCGTTTTGCGCGAGGGGCCCTTAGGCATACGTACCTATCCCTAACCCTGTCCTTATCCTCAGCCCAAAATCTTATCGAATCCCTAACCCTTTTCAACAACAACAAAAAAAAACAGGAGGAAGACAAAAAGAAAATCTGAAAGAATAATTAATCAAGACTGTTGTTAGGAGTATTTCGGGAGGACCTTGGAGTCACAAAAGGCTTTAAAATACGTACCCTTAGGGCAAAAAAACTTGGGGGGACTTACGTACGAACTATAAACGATGAATTACCAGTGTGCTGCATGCCTTAGAGCGAACTTGAAAATACAGGTATCTATAAATAGTTGTTTCAAGCAGTCTTATGCACTTGACCTGAAAAGGGCTATGAACTCTGCTGTGAAGTACATGTAGTTCAGCATGAAAATATCTGTACGCACCTGGGATTTGTAGTCTTTGACGAGGGGAAATCCTAGTGATTTATTGAGACTTTAGATATGCCATCAAAATGACTGGGGAGAAAAACTTACAACTTGGCGAGTGCCAATAAACTTTCATACTGTTGTCCTTTCAATGATCATGGCGTGCATTTCGTTGGCGTTTTTTTATTTAGTATCTCGGAGTATGTGTGTTATTGTTGCATAAGACTGTGAAACTAAGATATCAGCTGATATATATTTTTTTTAAAGGATGAAAAAATGTTATTTCTACTTGGTGAAATATAGTTGTTTTTTTTCATTAACCACATGTTCCCACTATTTTACACAAGTAGTCCTACGTATTATTTACATACGGTACGGAAAGAAATAAGATAGGACTTTTGTAAAGGGAAAGTAAATTGTAATATTTTATCTTTGAAATAATATTCTAAGTAAGTTAACATTCCTGATCGAAGTATAATTATGTAGTATGCATTTCAATTCTAACATCAAAATGAATCGGAAACTAATCACTAACGTGTATTTCAATGGAAAATTACTTCAAGTACCCCGCCAACGAACTACTGAAATTTACTATTGTGTCAGTCATTTAAATTCCTGATACCCTGTTAGTGACAAATGCACCCCTGTCTTTTCGTCATTCAGGTTCTTGGTTGTTTTTTTCTTTATTTATTCAACCTTAAACCCCCCCCCCTCCCCCCTTACTTTTCGCCTCTTTGACAGTCTTTTGCATCCTTGATCTTATAAAGGCGCTACTCACTGGCCACCCTGGAAAAAAAAGAGATCGAAAGTTAGTTTGACTTTAAAATGCCCCCCTTTCAATCTCTTTGAATTTGTTTAACCCTATTTTACATTCGGTTTGGGGGATACATGTATTATGATGAAGAGGCTGTTGTTACGGGGGACATGGTACTTTACATTATAAGCCATTGCTGGACTGTAAAATAGGTTTAAACAAGGGCGCTGGTGGTGTTGTTGTTTTTTTTGGGGGGGGGGGGGGTAAGTACAGGTGAATTATGTGTCAACAGCTTCCATATCACGGCTGTCAAGTGTTTTAAACATGTTCTGATTGCTTTGTTGTTGAAAGTGTGTCAACAGCGTTGAGAACCAGCTGAAGGACGGGAGTGATCATTTTAGAACTGATTGTAAATTTAAACCAAGTAGTTCGTTGACTGTTTTCTTTTATGGCCATCTTGACTTCTGAATTTTATTTCAAATATTTTCTTTCTTTTTTTTTAACGCTTGTTCCAAAATTGCAGAACAGAAGTATTTTTTCCCCCCAGTACCTTATCCCTGCCGACAGAGTCCACTGTCCTGTAATTTAAAAGGCTGAGGCTTACTGGAATGTTCATCCCAGAAGGCAACGAATCTGGTGAATTTGATCTCAGCCGTTGCTTGAGTTTTTATTGTCAGGACTGCTAAAAAAAAAAAAAAAAGGGAAAAAAAAAATAGATGCGAAAAATGCAGATAAGCGAAAAATAAAGAAGAAGGAAGATGAGAGTTCGAGTTTGAGTTTGTAGAAAGCACGACGACACGATAACGGCCATAATTATTGTGCTAGGAAGAAGCAGGACGATGTATTATAGTAGAATGATAGGATAGAGGGAGACGCTAACAGAAGCGCCCACCAACTATCCGCGCGGAAGGTGAGGTGACAGAAAGACAAAAGAGCAGTCATGCCAGGCAGGGCGACGTTCAGGCTACATCTATCTCGAAAGCATAAAGTTAAATGCAATTTTAACGTGTTTCTCATAAAACAAGATCATAAAAATCAAACAACACCAAAAAACAAGTTCACCAACAAACGTTTTAGGAAAAAAAAATGAAACACATACATTATGTAGAAACATGACGTTATAATATTAAAAAATCAATATTATTATATTTTGCCAACTTTCCCCACACTCTCAGGCCACGCCATATAATCTAAACATTAAAGCTTCACTGATCGCAAAAACAAAAATTTTATTTTATTTAAAGAGCAAAAAGAATCCTACTGAATTATAGATTTATAGCAATCAACAGCATTTAAGGTGAGAAGTTGCGAGTAATGACGCAAATTTCCTTAGCCATAATTTGTGGTCAAACAGCCTATCACAGGACGCCAGGTGATGTGTCAGACATGCAAATTGAGGGCCAATTACGACATCCTTACATCTGACTGCCTCGCCGCCTTGCTTGTGATTGGCTGGGAACTGTTTAGCCTGTCACCTGATTGGTCAGTTGGATTGCGTCAAGTTTTCACCTTCAGCTGCGTTTGCATCATACTCTCTTCTAGTAAATGTCTGCATCAATCAGTAGATATTCAGTAGATATTATAATGCTAATGAGATCAGATGGAATTCAACAGGAACAACAGTCTAAAACTGACTGTCCCGAGGCCTGGAAAAACAAAGCCCAAATTCTCTTCATTTCTTTTTCTTCTTTCGTCAACCAATCTAAATCTGCAGATTTGTTCTTTTAAGAAAATCTACGGTTTTCTGCAGTTCTGGCAGAGCACCATAGAGTTGGACATTTCAGGTCGGTGGGTTTGGGACAATGTGTTTCTGGTAGTGCTGAGTAATCTCGAGAAAGAACATGAAATAATAGACTATAAGAAATCACATAAATCCGTTTGTAGACGTAAATTTGACAAACATAATATACAGTCCAGCCATAAACATTCAGTATCAAACCCGTCTAACTCTCTTTATTTCGTTTACTTTCTATTGTCTGTCCTGTTTTGTATGCTGCCAACGGGGGAAAGACATTAAACGATCCTAAAGAAAAGAGAAGACATACTTAAAAGGTAAAGAGAATAGACAAATCATTATCCTTGAACTAGGTGTGGCTGCATACTTAATATAATACCGTTATGTGTGCTCGAAGTGATCGAAAGGGGACTGAATAATAGGATCAAATACACAAACAATTTTGTGGACCCGCCCCACAATTCGGGTGGAGATCAGAGATAAGCACAGCGGTGCAAAACTTTCCCACAGAGGCGTCAGCATTTTTCTCTTTAGGGCTCTGGTTAGATCATGATCCGTCCCAAAGAAATCAGGACAAAGTATAGAGGAATTCCCCATTCTTCGGGGCAGATTTCGTAATTACAAGTGACATGATCCCTGAGATCTTTATCATGGGGGGAGATAAGTCACGCACACTAATCGTTAAAACGTCATAAAATCATATAAAAGTTTTACTGTCTTGTGGATGACCTGCTGTTTACGTCAAGTCGGTGACAAAGACGCCTCACCTATGACGTGAAATGTACGTGGAATGATAAAGTTCATAACGTGGGAAACCAATTATTCTTATTTCAGTTTTCTAAAGAACTCGAGAACAAATTGTCTGTTGTTTTGCAAGAATTGATTATCTCTTCATTTCTGGCACTGATCGACAAACTGGCTTGACCCTATCCCACCAGTAGACCCAACTATCATCTAATCATATGAAATGTTAAGGTTTCGCGTATTTCAATTGAAGAAAAAAAATCTTGAACTTGCAAAAGCGATTTTTCAAATAATTTTTTATTTTTTTAAAGTATTAATCTTTACCACGAAAGCTCGTCTGTTGATAAGTTAGAAAGTGTTCAATAAAATTACATGTAGAACATTCTGGACACTAGTCGACATGTATCAAAATAAGAAAACACATTAGGTATCATAGGTATAGGGCGTGTATCTACGGAAAGTGCACACAAGCCGGCCCAGAACTGAACAGAATCCCCAGTTTGACTCTAAAACAATCAACACACTGATAGTAACAATATTCTCCATAGTGTTGATCCACTACTCTTATTGTGAAGAAAAAAAAAAAGTACAATGATCAGATCATTTTCAAGAAAGAAATCACTGAGCAGTGACTGTGACCCAAGGGGCATGTTTTAAGTTTCAGAATCATCCGTTTGTGTATGAAACAATGATAACACGACATATGACAGAAACTGAAAAAGTCGGACTGTTTTTATACTATTTTACAAACAACAATTACTTCTACGGCAACAATTGCAAAATCTTCTACGGTCATTTTCAAGAGAGAAAACTTTTGGCAATGAATTGCGACAAACAAGAAGTAGAAGTCGGTAACACATGGCATTTGGTAAATGTAGACATGCGTGTGTATTGAAGAAAGACATTTTCAGAAATAGGTTCTTTTTTGGACAGGGATAAAGAGACGGGCGGGGCGCCATGCCATCTTAGCCTTCTGAAACACGAGGACCACAACCATTGCAGGTTCATCACTCCCGATCGTATAATTTCACACGTTCATTGAAAACATTGTAAATAAGAATGGCTTGGAAAAAGACGCATTCCAGGGTCTAAATAGCCTCTCTGGCCACTCCAAGTATACATCTTCGGGGTAACCGTTCACACCTCTCTTGAAATTGAACGACAACAAGACGAAAATGTCCCTGTCATAAACTCATTTCCCATCCAAGTCATCATAAAACTGCCGGAACAAACCAAAATGAGCTTCTATAATTTACTCGGCTCCGAGGGAGCTTGGGATGAAAAGGAATGTTTTCCTACATAGAAAAACTTCTTCGGGCAAGACGTTAACAATTCTAAGGTTCTAGTGGACCTCCTTGTTGTGTAAGATCCGATTGTGACAGTCCCATGCGTCCCGCGTGTCTTCCCTTAGGCATGGAAGTTGTGAAACCATTTTCCTAAGCACAGACGAGTGGTCCATCTAGGTCTTCAAGCTCTTTTCTAAAAACTGAAAAATCGGTAAAATTAGATGCATAATATTTTTATGTCGTGATTTATAATGTCGCATAGATTTTGGCGCCACTGACCGGCCTCAATAAATCTGTGTCTGAGGTGTAGAAGGCAGAATAACTGCTCATTTCTTGAACGGTGATTTTTTATAAAGTGTTGTCTGTGTTTCGACATGAATGGTCACAACGATGAAACTTAATAGTACTGGTAGTTCCTACCAAATGAACATGATATAAAACTTCACTTAATAGCCGGACAGCTATTGAAAAGTATTAGAATAATTATTGTTGTTGTAGTTTTATGAAGTTAGCAAACTGTAATTAATATGAGCTTAAATTCTTTAGGGACTTGAATAACTCAGTGGTCCCCAGAGACACACCAACATGTCCGATACTGGTCTACTCTGTGTTGAGGAAAACTATCACTATCAGTGTTGATTTTTCCACTTCAGAGATACCATTTCCATTAGACATGCTTCAAGATAGATTGCATGGGCATTTACCTTACAATGGAACCCTCAAGCTCTTTCGGACCCTTCTGCTATTAAGCTATTTCCCATCGGATCTGATTGAAGATGAGCTAGCTCTCAGACAGTTAGTAATTACATTGTATCACTGCCACGGAAAGGCATATTTTGGTTATCAGTCGGAGCTTGCAAAAAGTCGATATGTCCTACGGACATCGTCGTGAGAAAATTACTAAGGATTAAAAGATTCCTGAACGTGAGCTGTCGGCCCTGTTGATTGCGGATCACACACGTGGGATAGGCGTCAAATTAAATATTGTCATTTCCTCCAGACTCTTAACGGACACTCTAAATGAGGGTCCATATCTGTTACCGCGCCTGGAGCTAGAGGGAAATTGTTTTATTTCTTCATGTCCCAAGACAACTTAATCAAGTAGCTCAAAATCGCTTTATAGTGGTCAAAATGACCGGTGTTGAAACGGTCAAGATGGTGAAGAAAGGTCGTTTATTTGGGCAACCGGCTCCCCCGAAACGGTCATAGCCCGCCTTGGGGTGTTGGCTGGGGCAACTGGACGAATGGGACTCCTGGGGTCTCTTGCCTCCCCGGAGATGGCAGGTCGAGAAGTCAATGGTCCCCTCCCAGGGGCACGTGCAAGGTGGAAGAGAACAGAAGGGGAACCAAGGAAATTTCCAGATTGCGAGAAATTGTTTGCTGGATACTCCCTACGTCTAGACATTAATTTGGCTGATAAAAGAGAGAGATAAGGAAAGGACGGAGTTTCTGGGAAGACCATAATAACAGTGTAAGAATAAGCTTGGAATTGGCGAAATGTTACCTTCGCGGTCAGCCATAAACTGGGAGTTTCTGTCCATATTTTACATCTATTACATTATCTGCCAATCTCTTCCCTTCATTCATTCCCTGTATATCTCTTTATTTCTTCTGTATTTTATTCTCTTTCTCTACACTGAAGCGCCCTTTTTTTCTGGTAATGTTTTTGTTTGGATTAGGTCTCTGTGATGATATGGATAGCAGATTCCAACTTGAAAGTCTCTCTTTCTCTCTCCCCCCCCCCCCCTCTCTCTCTCTCTCTCTTTATCTGCCTTGTTTTTTTCTCTTTCCTTCTCTCTCCCTCTCTCTTTCTCTGTTTCTCTCTCTCTCTGTGTTTCTGTCTCTCTCTCTGTGTTTCTGTCTGTCTGTCTGTCTGTCTCTCTCTCTCTCTCTCTCTCTCTCTTTGTGTCTCCGTCTGTCTCTCCCTCTCTCTGTCTCTCTCTCTCTCTCAATACAGTGCAAGAACCTCCTCGCAATACAAGTCTCCCAAACAAACATAAACTACATTATACATTATAAAAGTAATATTCAACAAGCACAATACAAAAAAAAATAATAATAACATGAAAACGTCCTGAACTTTATCATTGCGATCAGTGTGTTTATATGTGCGTATGTGTGCGAGAGTATGCTCACCGAGATTGAGTTCAAATAATTATGCACCGAGTAAACTAATCAATGCAGTGATATCGATCCATATCTCTCACTGCATTGTTTCATTTTTTGCTCTGTTCACATCAGCTATAGAAAGTGTATTTTACTATTTTTTCTGTTTAATTTGTTTTTGATTGTAAATCTAGATTCCATAAAGGTTTGAGAAGGGGGTGGGGGGGGGGGGCAAGGTCAATGGCTCAATGGACAAAGAACAAAGGCCTTCCAGACATTGGTACTTTTCGCATCACGTCAAAAGTGCGCAGAAGAGGAACGCTTGGCCTTGAAATGCCATTGAACAGAGCTCTTGCATGTTTTCTGTGAAAAGGTTCCCAATGTTTCAAGTACACCCGCCTTCATGTGCATAATACAATCATGGTACTGATAAAACTTGCCTATCCCAGACACAAAGTCTCCAACCACCTTTGCCATGTGTTCGCATTGGAGTCCGAAGTGCCGAAACAGTCCCTTCATGTGAGCCAACACGACGTCTCTGACGTCATTCCCATGGCGTCATGAACGAGACTGGTAAGATGGTGTGACGTCACGCTGCATCTTATTAATACCTGAAAGGGGCAAATTGTCTGGGTTTGTGATTTAATTGCATATGAAATGGATTACTTGTTCTTTCGATAGCAGTAAAAGTGATACTTCGCTTTTCAAAACTGGACAATAGATACGAGTTTTCAGAGGGTAATCGGCTGATTTGGTCATGCAGGGTCGCATTTTGAAGTGTTTACTTTCGCGATTTTCAAGCATGACAGACATGACTGTACAGAATCAGAACGTTTAGGAATTTCATGGGCTTTGAATGTTCAACATCTTGAAAACCTAGAAAATTGCCTAATATTACCACATCTCTGGAGATAAGAAAGACGGTGTTAGTGTTACTGAACAATAACAGGTGTGGGTTCTTGAATGCATTCCTTGTTCACTCTTTTCTATCTATCTATCTATCTATCTATCTATCTATCTATCTATCTATCTATCTATCTATCTATCTATCTATCTATCTATCTATCTATCTATCTATCTATCTATCTATCTATCTATCTATCTATCTATCTATCTATCTATCTATCCATCCATCCATCCATCCATCCATCCATCCATCCATCCATCCATCCATCCATCCATCCATCCATCCGTCCATCCATCCATCCATCCATCCACCCACCCCCCCCCGTCCGTCCGTCCGTCCGTCCATCCATCCATCCATCCATCCATCCATCCATCTATCTATCTATCTATCTATCTATCTATCTATCTATCTATCTATCTATCTATCTATCTATCTATCCATCCATCCATCCATCCATCCATCCGTCCATCCATCCATCCATCCATCCACCCACCCCCCCGTCCGTCCGTCCGTCCGTCCGTCCATCCATCCATCCATCCATCCATCCATCCATCCATCCATCCATCCATCCATCTATCTATCTATCTATCTATCTATCTATCTATCTATCTATCTATCTATCTATCTATCTATCTATCTATCTATCTATCTATCTATCTATCTATCTATCTATCTATCTATCTATCTATCTATCACCCTTTTTCTTTGCGTCAAATCACTTGTCTATTCTATTTCTTCATTCTGTATATTTCCACCAATCCACCCCTTTGTCCAACCTTCTTGTACTGAGATATTATATCAACATTCAGGGGAAAAAAGTGGAGGGGAGGGGGGGGGGACGTAATCATACTTATATCTGATTTCCTCATCATGGGCGTGCCCAAAATGGGGACACAGAATGTTTCACTACCATCTCTTCTTATTGCCCCCCCCCCAACCCCCTTTTCTTTCCCCCCACATTGTTTTTCTCCGTCTATTGCCTACGTCCTGAGTCCCGCCTGTAAATTGATCTTGCACAGACCATCATGGTCGAAAGACTTCAAGCAGTCACCCACTACAATACATACTCCAACTATTGAGATCTTTTTGTTTCTCGGGGGCCTCAGCATAATGCTGTTGGCCCGGACACACTCCAACCGAGTGGACCCCGAAAGATGTACAAATTGCCGTCAAACAAAGCGAGTGTATCCAAACAGTGAGTACTAATTATTGCAAACCCGTCATTCAAGCCCTTCTTGACACTTCCGACCAACTCTTTTCACCTGTTGGAAAACGTCATTTGTCGCGACTGAAAAGACCACCGTTTGTGATGACGCAACCAGCACACAATGGTCGCCCGATGTCGCCATTGTGCCGAGCCCAGTTCGTTAGGATACTCCAGCAGTTTGAAAGCGAATTAAAGGCAAGGCCGCTTGTATTCGAGTTGATGACGTAGAAGTTATTCTGTACGTTTCATCCTATTTCGATGATGAAGGTGATAATGTGTCGATTCACCTGACTGCTACAACGCCAAAACCCGGAACTTTGAAGGTACGACTGTTTGCAGTTGTCAGTCTGTCTTCGCGGGAATGGTCGGAAGTCTTTGAAGATAGTATTACTTCAATTTACTCCTAAGAGCACGAATTAAATGACTAATTACACTTGGGTATGAAAAGATAACGGGGGTATTTGCTCCAGTAGTGTTGTATGAGAAATTTGGGCTTTATTAAGAGAGCATTTTCTATCAAAATGTTCTCGCGTCGCTTTGAGACAGAAGGGCAAGTTATTGCTCGAGATCGGTGGGTTTGGTCCTTTCCTTCTTGTCCTCCTTTTTCTTACCGACTTCGTTCAATCGTTCACAGCTCTGATCACGTCTCCCCCAATCACAAAAAGAGAAAAAAAAAAAACAAAGACAAAGAATTGCCCTTAACAGTCCCTCTCCCGTACACAGTGTGCCACTAGTTCGCTCTCTACACGCATGGGGAAAAAAAAATACCCATATTATAGGCCCAAACATACAGAGAAGGGTGCGCACAGAGAAATCCCATCTGAACATAGAAAGTGAGAGAGAGAGAGAGGTGGGAAAGTTATAGTTACTTTAATATTAATACAGTGTACTATTTGTCTGGTTCTCGACATTGTCAGTGGGGAAACCCGTGCTCTTGATAAAGTGTTTCTTCCACGAAAGATAATACATGATTGTATTGTCATAAGGCTGGGCTGCTATATTTGGTCAATGTAAATTCTCTCTCTACCTCTGCTATATTCGAGGATGTTATAATTAATTAAAGATGCGTAAAAAGACAAAAGTTAAAAGAGTCCATCACGTGAGGGTTCAAAATGAGACTGGGAGGTTAAAGTATGTATGGTTAACAAGCATTCTGGATATACAAAATTATGTGCTGTGTTTGTCATGATTCGGATGTTGTTAAAACTCACGCAGAGAGTGAGTTGTTGTTGTTTTACCAGGGCCATGAGAAATTGGCTGGTGGCCTTGAACGGTCCTCGCCAAATTATAGTTGGTGAGTAAATAAATGTAAAGTTAAACTGTTAGATTCACGCTTGTGGGTTTTAATGTTCGTGATTAATAAGTAATGGAGTAGGGGTGAAACAAGGTGGGCATAGTTGACATTGTTAAGTATGACTAGACAAGTTTTTGCACGTTAACTGGCTGGTAGAATAGTGCAGACGTATTACTACAATTAAAATGGTGGGAGGTTTCGACCTATGAGATAGCTGAACTAATTGGGCCAGCGGACTAGCACGCTGGGTAGTTAGATAGTATATAACATCGTGTAACGTTCAGATTTGGTGAATACAGGCGAGCAGAAGCATCGTGTCGTGAAGTATCTCCGGTCGACCAGTACCTGAACTGTGTGCTTTGAAGACAAGAAGTCCTTGCTAACGGACTGACTGAGCTCTAGAAAGAAAGGTCTGAGTGGGCTGACCTTTGAAAGCCCACGCTGCGCTATTTTGATGTTCGCGCCTCCCAGTAGGCGTGAGCAATGGTAATATATCTTATTTATTCAAGTATAATAGAGATCGGAGATAGAGAGAGAACTACAGCCTCATAGGAAGACTAAGGAAACCCCAGCTGGCACTCGACCACGAGTGTCCTGTATGATAGATCTATTGCCATAGTATGATTGGAATAATATAGCACATTGTTGATGAATTGAATAGTGATTGTGCATAAAATATAGTCTTTTGGCAACTGCTTAAATTACCTACAAGCCGAAGAGTGCTTCTGTAGGCTTTGAACGTACTGGGCTCTCCTAACATTTAAGCCCATATGATTTATGGAGAGTTTGCCTGGCGACTGGCCAGTGGCGACTCAACTGTCACTTTAAATTGATATCCAGTTTCGATAATATACCTATTTACTATTGATTGCAGTACCTCCATAGTTACATGAATATCATTGGTTAAGTTATTAATTAGAGTTTTTGGTTTGAATATATACCTCTATTGTCTTTTGTTTTGTTATGAATATTTATGTAAACTATGGCCTGACCGGCCTGACATATATACGCTCTAGTTATTTAGTACTTTTCTTGTGTGGTTGTGTCCGAGTGTGAGTTAGCTGCCTCTCGTGCAGTCGTAACATCCCCAAGACCCTAACTCTGCTCGTGACAGTGTTGAACATCTTCAGGAGCTGAACTCCAAAATTGTAATAATTACCACAGAGGAGAGAAAGACACATACACCCCACACACAGAGAGACAGAGAGAGAAAGGGGGGGGAGGGAGTTTTAGACTCCAGACTTTACAAGATCAGTGAATCTGTTTTCAAAACAGTTAAAAACATTATGTGTAATTAATACGGTAATGGATAAAGATGCTATTTGACACAGCTATAATGGCAGCAGAACATTTTGGTAAGTCGTGACTATCAGGGTCTTAAAGTGCAAGGCGTTTTCATGTATTTATAGTACCTACCAGTACTAGACGTTCCAGTCGGTACCCCATCCAACAAGAGCACCAAAAATGCACTTTAATACGCTGTTTATACAACTTTGTCCTGAATGTTTAAACTCTTCTTCAGCCTGTCCTCTTCACTTTCCAGGGGATACCTTTTAGTACTTTCAAACTGTAGATCATAAATCACCCCGCTTAGAATATATTCGTAAAGGTTCACCGTACACGAAGTCAAAAATCTTACTAAAGAAATTTCCCTTTTTTAGGTCAGATGTTTGACTTCTGAGGACGCACAAGACTGATAATTTGATTTGTGACTTAATAACATTTAGGCACCACTTCTGTGTCTGGGAAGTACGGTTGACAAAGTGGCTCCAAATTTGTGTTCATTGTCTTATAGACTGTCATAATGTACCTTAGTCCAGTAATCAGTTTACAATAGACTGACAGTTTCCTCTTTCGAATAAGAATTAGGACACTATTTCATGGCCAACAAATTTGTCCCTGCACAGCGAAATGTTATTTTGGTGTAAAACTTTATTACAAGACCAATGATCAGACGGATTATAGCTATCTTCACATCTCCCCCCCCCTCCCCCTTCTCTCTTTTCCCGCCCTTTTTTCTTCCCTCCCTCACCACGTCACTGTGACACGTCATAAATCCCATCCACCCGGTTGTCGACAGTTGCCTTCCTCCTCCTCGTCCTTCTCTTCTCCTCCCCTTCTCGTTCTCCGTCTTTCATTCTTCCCTCCCTCACCACCTTTCCCCTCACTGACCGTGGCCTTCCTAATCGTTATCACGAGGGCCATGCACTGACACAATTAAACTTCATGAATCCATCCAGCTGTGGACACCACTCACTCAGTCACTCAACAGGTGTACAAGCTCTGGAGACACCTTGGTCTAGACTAGTCTAGAGGCAAGGTGCGCTCCTCTCATGCCGAAGGTAACGGGTTCGATCCCCGGTTGGTGCAGGCATGTTGGATTTTTTTTTTAGGAAAAATTCCTATCCTAGTTTGGACCGAGCACCTAGTAGTAGTACTCTCGGATAAGTACGAAAAACTCGGAGGACCCGTGTGCACGTTGTGCACGTTAAAGAATCTTCATAGTTGAACGTCGAGATGAGTAGGCCGAACAAGGCCGTTGCCAGGGCAAAATTCTAAAAGAAAACAACAAAGAAACGAATCCCTACCACAAAAACACACAGACACAAGAAGAAGAAAAATCAAAAACAAGAAAAGTGAAGTGTAAATGCTACGAGCAGTGAAACCTGCTACAATGAAGCCCTAAACACGACACCATTCACTTAACAAGTGTACAAGCCCAGAGCAGAGATCCCCAAAAGGAAAGATCTTCACCATTCACTCCAGAGACCCCACGAAAACCTTCCTTCACAAAACCCCTTTGAAAAGTGCACTTTTAATGAGACCCGTCTTCTGTGCCGTTTTTACAGTATTTCTGAATATCAGAATTCCTTGACTGAAAGAGAGGTGTCTGCACTCAGTAATGTATTCATATCATTTCAACGCCTTTTTTTTTTAACTGTATATATATACAAAACACAAGCGTCGAACTTTCTGTCCGTTCAATCGATCGAGCCAGCTATAGAAATGAAAAAGGACACTGCCCTAGTCCTACAGCCGTAAACGATTAAAAGTACAGCTTAAAGGCGTGTTGGTCAATGCATTCGGATCTATTCGAAGTAATAAGCATGGATGGTATTGTCCACAGCATCCGCTCCGCTATTTTTTTTACGGAAAATGAAGTATCAAAAACTCTCTTTGCTTCTACAGCGGTGAGGAGCGGAGCGGAATGGATACTGTGGACAAGTGTACAGAGGCAAAGAGTATTTTTACGTCATCGTCCGAAATAATAGCGGACAGGATGCTGTGGACAGGAAGAGTTAGGGTGAGACTTCCAAGTGCGAAAACACATCGACCGTGAGCCAAGGCAAAATGATCGATCACCTTTCTTCCTGTTGTAAAACAGCCTGCAATATTACACAACTGGGAGAGATTTTCAACATAATTTTTTTATTCAATTTGAGTAAAGGCTATAATTTTTACACCACAAGACTGTATATATCCTCAGTGATGATCATAACTAGAGACATTATTGAATTAGAAGAGAAGTAGCCCTTACTATATAAATAACTAATTTCATACAATGTAGCGATCCATAAGTCCATCAATGGAATGCCGTAGATACAGGGATTGTTTCGGTC
>OZ007570.1:18600973-18650973 GCA_963931925.1 Onchidella celtica | reverse complement strand
GCTGAATGATTGTTCATCAATCAGGCCCGAGACGCAGAATACCGAGACGAGCCATTCCTTCTCCCACTACATGTCCACAAATTTGAGCGCGTATAAATACGGCGAGTACTACTCTTTTTCGTTCAATTATGAAAGGGTGTGGTGCGAATTGTTGCATTGTTGACATCGATGATGCGCGTACAGGTCGACGGACGGAATATGACGAATTGATTTGTCTCGGTATACTGTGTTTCGGATCGGATAACAGTCCTATAATATTATTAGTTGCATTTACTTATTCAACCTGAGCCTACAGTAAATAATAATAATTTTAAAAATCTGATACAAATTGCCATGCTAAAAGTTTTTTTGTTTTTGTTGTTGGTAACGAGTCTCTTGCACTTGCTTAAACTGATCTCTAAAATCAAGGCTTACTGTACCTTGAAGTGCATGAAGTGTCAAGTGCAGGTGTTACTGTCAGGATGGCACTGTAGACTTTTTTTTTTGACACTGGATACTTGAATACAGTGGAGAATCAGAAAGAAAGAGAGAGAGGGGGGCGGGGGTGAGAGAGAGAGAAAAAAGAAACAGAGAGAAAGAGAAGCCAGAACGAGAGAGAGAAAGAGAGACAAAATGAAAGAAAAAGAGGGAAAGAGAGAGAGAGAAAAGAAAAAGAGAGAGAGAGAGAGAACGAGAGAGAAAGAAAGAATGTAATTAAGTTTGGCAATGAAGATGTGTGAGACAGAAAAATAAGTATACAAAGAACTGGATGAAAGAAAGAAAGAAAGAAAGAAAGAAAGAAAGAAAGAAAGAAAGAAAGAGGGAAATAGGAAAGAAGAGGGAAGGGTGAAACTGAAAGAAAAAATTATTTATCGCAAGCGCAGGGTTATTGGGTTTGTATTAGTTATTTCACCACCTTATCACATAATTTTCAGCTCCTAAGGAATAGGTTTTTACAGTACTGTCAGAGCCCATTTTTATGTTTGTGGTGCGCATGCAAGCATTGCAGCTCTTAGGTAAACAACAACACGCAAAGGGAAATTACATCGGCACATCAGCGCTAAATTTAGCAGCCACGGGAGCCCTATGTGATTCTCGTCTTTCAGTCAACTCTTGTCTCATAGAATGAACAAGTCTTGCCCTAACTTGACCGATGTCCGCGGTAGCGATTGGCCAGATTGGAATGTTCCATCCAATCGTCTTCTTCCGTCTGCCTCCACCGCGGCTGTACCATTTCCCGACGCGGAACCAATCAGCGGGCGGCGTGCTTGAATGATTTGCATGGAGATCGAACGTGTCTGATCATGCCCGACGGGAGATCGATATCCTGAAAGGCAGTGTGAACCGAGGTCGCTTCAGAGTAGAGTAATTCTAGAAGTGGATCGTAGTAAGCTATACCGTAAATCGGAGCATGGGTTTGTAAGGCCTCCGAGCATTTTATTGATCGGTCCGTTAGAATGTGAGAATTTGGGTCAGTCACGTGGTCCGCGATGTTATGGATTTCTCGCGCTATTGTAATGCGACCCTTTGCCCTTCTCGGGTAGCATAATATTCTTACCGTGGGGAAACACAGGTAAAAAGATACAGGAACTTTGTTTTGCGTTGGGGGGGGGGGGGGTAGAAATTTTATGTTATCAGTAATAACGTTTAAAAAAAAAACGGGGGAAAAAGGCGAAAAGTCCCGTTAGCTGTCGTGCTGAATGTCAGCGCCCGTCGAGATAAGCCAACTTTAAACAAGACTGACATGCAGAGAAAACGAAGGTGATTTTTACAGTTGTCAAGTCCTCAGGACGAAACATTTAGCAACGAGGGGAGAGGCTGGTATGCATACCCAATGACTCCTTGAATAATTATATGACTGTCGCCTGGGAGTATAGCTAAGTAAAGACAGGGCAACTGTGGATCCCACAGAATATCCGTTGGTCTGGTTAAGACAAACATTAAACTTCTGTGCTCATGTATATAAAATATTCATTAAATATCCTACTGTCCTCTCTCTCTCTCTCTCTCTCTCTCTCTCTCTCTCTCTCTCTCTCTCTTCTCTCTCTCTCTCTCTCTCTCTCTCTCGTTCTCCCTCTCTCTGACGCTCTCTCTCTCTCCCTTTCTCTCTCTTTCTCTCAGTTCATTGGCTTTAAGCCCCAGGGCCCACGGATACAAATCTGTCTAGCCACGGTTTTGTGGACTACGGAGTTAAACTGGCCCTCACGCACTGGTGTGTCTCAAACAGTTCTGTTTCGCTAGCTGATTTATCGGAATTTCAAGTCTTGAGAGTCCAAATCGACACAAACCAGATTGGCCTGAGTGCGCTATTCGCCTAACAACAATCAATTGCAATATCAGTATTGTTTTAGGTACACTTACGTAGTTTATGAATCGTATAAAAATCTTGATACATGTATCGTTTTCAGCAAAGGCTAACCTGTCGTTTTGCATCATCAGTCTCCAAGACCGATTTAGCTAAATTTGAGCCAAGGCAGGATAAGGCAGATAGATACTATTATGAAAGAAACAGTTAGGCAAAATTAATGAAAGGAGAAAATAATACAAATAGCATAGATCTGATACCTGTGTGGTAGACATAAGAAGTAATTTGAACAAAACAGAAAGAAAGAAAAAGTTAACAAAAGAAAGGAAGAGGCAAAGAAAGAGGGGTAGAAAGAAAGCATACACACACACACACACACACGCACACCTACACACACGCACATTCAAAGAAAACAACGGGAAATAAAGGAAGTGAAGAACTAATACATGTAACATTGTACTGATTTAATTGCCAATAAGAGCTTGTACTTTAAATCCATGCCATTTACTATGTCAAGTTGGTATTAGGTCAGATAAAAGACAACATGTCTTGATCGTGGGTGTCATTGTATGGGCTCCATACACCACAGAGTTCAAAGGCCGGCAAGTTCTAACGGTGCCACGCCCACTCAGTGGCAAGAGGAAAGTCAATTTTCTTCAGGTAATGGGTACTTGAGGTTCTAGTGTTTATGAAACTTCGTGGGGTTCGTGAGAGTTTTGAACTGTGAAGTGAAAGGGGAGACTGGTCATGGCCGACGGCCATACGGCCATACAGTGGATCTCTTCCTGTAGAAGTATAGCCTTCATCAGGCGAGACAAGGCGGAGAGAGCTTAATACTCAACTTACATGTCGTTATGGACAGAATACTGAATAAACACCTTGGAAGACAGTGAGAGAAAGAAAGACAGACAGACAGATAGATTGACTGACTGACTGGCACAGACAAACAGATAGACAGAAGAGAAACAGACAGACTCACACACACACACAGACGGATAGATAGGCAGAGAGAAGACAGACAGACAGTCAGACAAACAAAAGACAGACAGACTGACAGACAAGCAGACAGACAGACAGACAGACAGATAGAAACTGACAGACCAACAGACAGACAGAGATAGAAACGGACAGATAGACGGACAAAAGACAGACAGACTGACAGACAGACAAGCAGACAGACAGACAGACATACAGATATAAACTGACAGACCAACAGACAGACAGAGATAGAAACGGGCAGACAGATAGACAGACAGACAAACAGACAGACAGACAGACATACAGATATAAACTGGCAGACCAACAGACAGACAGAGATAGAAACGGGCAGACAGATAGACAGACAGACAAACAGATTGACAGACAGACATACAGATATAAACTGACAGACCAACAGACAGACAGAGATAGAAACGGGCAGACAGATAGACAGACAGACAAACAGATTGACAGACAGACATACAGATATAAACTGACAGACCAACAGACAGACAGAGATAGAAACGGGCAGACAGATAGACAGACAGACAAACAGACAGACAGACAGACATACAGATATAAACTGACAGACCAACAGACAGACAGAGATAGAAACGGGCAGACAGATAGACAGACAGACAAACAGATTGACAGACAGACATACAGATATAAACTGACAGACCAACAGACAGACAGAGATAGAAACGGGCAGACAGATAGACAGACAGACAAACAGATTGACAGACAGACATACAGATATAAACTGACAGACCAACAGACAGACAGAGATAGAAACGGGCAGACAGATAGACAGACAGACAAACAGACAGACAGACAGACATACAGATATAAACTGACAGACCAACAGACAGACAGAGATAGAAACGGGCAGACAAATAGACAGACAGACAAACAGATTGACAGACAGACAGATAGAAACTGACAGACCAACAGACAGACAGAGATAGAAACGGACAGATAGACGGACAAAAGACAGACAGACTGACAGACAGACAAGCAGACAGACAGATAGACATACAGATATAAACTGACAGACCAACAGACAGACAGAGATAGAAACGGGCAGACAGATAGACAGACAGACCAACAGACAGACAGACAGACATACAGATATAAACTGACAGACCAACAGACAGACAGAGATAGAAACGGGCAGACAGATAGACAGACAGACAAACAGACAGACAAACAGACAGACAGACAGACAAACAGATAGACAGACAGACAAACAGACAGACAGACAGACTTTCTAAGAGACTGGACCCCCCCCCCCCTCTCCTTTTTTTTCTTCTTTATATTGTGTCCTTGGTGACTACATTTACAGGCATATTAACAGAATATTGTGATTTGAAGGCTGGCTTATCCACAAGTAGAGGGTATGTCTATGGACACACAAATACAAGAGACATGATGCATCCATTTAAGAAGGAAGACAAAGTTCTTAGTGTAAGAATGCCATAATAACTTGGGTTCAGGGCCGTCTTAACATCTTCATGGGCCCCTTGGCAAAGCAATAGGATTTTCTTCCGCGCTTCGGAAACATAAATGTAAATTTGCATGCATGAAGCCCCCGAAACCGCTGGTGCCCCAGCTGGACAACTGCCGAATGTGCCCATACTTAAAGACGGCTCTGCCTGAGTAATCCCCCCACCCACGCTCCTTGCCCCCAAAAGTCTCTTATTTTTGTGAACGCTCTAAAACAGCGTCAAGACCGAATTCCGATCCTGATGGGCTTTTTGGGCTGCCCAGTGACCCTAAAGAATAATCCCAAGGAGAAACTAAGCAAAGTATCTCACGGTTTTCGGAAGGTCTATTCAGGTCAATAGTGTTGACATTCCTCATTAGCACGGCTGACTTACAAACTTTCTTTAACTAATAGCCCCGCACGATCGGGAGGGATCGATAGATTGGTTGGCCCAATTATGCCAGAAGCCATAGATTTTGTAAGCCCGGGGAAGGTAATTCTGTGGCTTTTTGTAGGAAACTAAATTGGTGAGGTGGTTCGTTTGTCAGTGGGGGGAAAAAGGGGTGGGGGAGGGGGTAAGAGGTGCAATGGGTGGAGAGCAGGAGTAAGTATGCAGTAGGTAAACTCTTGTGAAAATCGAACTTGAGCTGGGAGGGCCTGAAAGGAAAATGGCGAAAGTTGATGTTATGTGAATCTAGTGCCTGCCGAAATTTGATAGTACTAGTGGCGTGCGGAAGGGGGGAGGGGAGGCATGGTCCCCGGGGACTCATTTCAGGGGGCATCCAATTAAAAAGTGTCCAGGCCCTATACTTATGTCTCGGGGCATACAAACATGGTGCTGGGCAAGGGCATGATGGGGGCAACACCAAACTTCCGCACGCCACTGATACGTCGGAAACATGATTGTATAATAATGAAAGCAGTGTAACACACGCTTCTTCTTCTTTGTTTTTGTCAGAATGACTTAGCACTTACCTTTACACTAGCCTACATCTTAGTAAATCACTCTACGGGCCATTTATCTCTTTTTCTATAAGATGAATTCTTTCTTTGTTCTTCTCTCTTTCAGTCTTTGTCATTCTTTGTTAAGCCGAAGGGCTCTAAGCTGAATTGGCAGCTGGATCGAAAAAAATGAAAGTGAAAGTCTTTCTGTCTCTCAGTTTTTTACAACTAGCAGGGATGGGACTTCTCAGGAAATTTCCTGATTTCAGGATTTTTAAAATCCTGTTGCCTTGGTAACCACTAGACTACATGTATTTTGTCTGATGTCAAATAATTATATGAATTGGCCTTAACGTATGTGTGTATGGCGGTTGGCAGTGATTCGATAGGTATAAAATTCAGGAAGTTTTTCTGTCATTGGTTCCCATCCCTGAACTAGAATACTCTAATATCCCCCTCTCTTTTCCCCAAGCTCTCTTATTTATTTATAGAAGAACGTACCACATACATTTCAACACTGAAATAATTTTGCCTAGGCCAAAGATGACCTGAAATTCAGATGTAGTCTTTATGTCGGTGTTGAAAATGCTCTGAGGAAAAAGAATAAAACAACACATACACATTCTTAAGATTATATTGTATGACTGCTAGACTGGGTGTGGGACTTGATCTAGCGTTGGTTGTGAAAGATGCATAAACAATTTTGTTGTTGTTGTTGATGTTGTTGTTGTTGTTTGATACTCATTATTTTATCAAATTCATACGTCAAAGCAAATATCTTTTTCCGGTTGGAACTCAGTAATTTCTATGTAAAAATTAAAATTTGGCACCCCCATAATCAATATGATAGTACAAGGAAGTCAAGCGCCGAATACACTTTTTTGACAGATCTCTTCCTATGTAGATCTCTGTAGCCGCTCTCACCCCCGGAACTTTCAGTTTTGTTTTGTTTCGTTTTGTTTCCCGACACTTACATAAACTGCTTTGCTCTTGGATATTTGTGAAGGAAACAAACTGTGGAAAAGACCATTTATTTGTGTATGTCTTCAAAAAGCTATTAATTTTGTCCTATGCCACACGAACTGATAATGAGCTTCTTTGCAGATGAAAAAGTCAACAACTAGGTTGCGAAAACTGACGTATGTCTTGAAATTGGCGCTTTTTAAATTAAGTCTATAAAGAAGTAATTAACCATCGTCAAAGAAACATGACTGAGAATGCAGAAATACCATGAAACAGAAAAACTAAGCAAACATAATATGTATCTATTTATATATTTCAGTAACTTGCAAACCTTTGGCATGCCTAACTGACCAAACTATACACTCTTCAGGTTTTAAATTTGGCAGGAAGGTGGCAGTTGAGATAAGGAAGATGATGGCTATAATTAAAAGTTGTTTACTTCAAACATGTATTTTTAAAAAATGACAATGTTTATTGCTATGTAACATCTGTACTTTTGCATGTTTGTTTCGTAATATATAGTACCGTGCATGAGTTCTGAAGCAAGACTGTAGTTTATTACTTTTATTATACTAGAGAGAGAGGGGGGGGGGGCGGGGAATCACATGATTGTTTATTCCGGGCAATGCCCGGTAGCTCATCTAGTTGTATATAATATGGATTTATCAAGGCTGTTTGCGACATAAGAAATGAATGAACGCCCTGAACGTTTTTGCGCAACAGTTAAGATAGCTGTTGGCTCGTTATTTTTCTCATGTGCGCCGTCTGACTATTTAATTGTCAGCCCTTCCAGATCTTAAACTTAATCATCCTATCATGCAATAGTTATTTGAAGTGTTTATCTCAAATTAATGACCGACTGACATTTATCCCTAAATATATCACTTATATGGCTTTTTGTGATTGGAACAAAAGGAACGGGAGGGGTTGCATGAAGACAGACCATGATAGAACCATTTTAAATGAAAAAAAATAATACAAAAAGTTTGATTGGTACATGTAGTACCGGTGGCCATTTTGGAGGTATGGGTCGGAAGTGGGCAGGAAGAAACCATGGAGGTGGGGGAGGAAATGGAGTGTGCAAAAGCTAAAGGACTTCAGGTTCAAGCTTAATTAAAATTGCAAAAGCAAAGACGCCGATGCAAATGTTTTGAGTTGTACATTATGATGACCTTAGAACCATACATAATTAATTTCTGTTTAAGTATGAAGTTTTTGACATCACCATACCCACCCCCTTCTCTCTTTACAGTTCGCGCCGAACTTTTTTGAAAAAAAAAAAATTGTAAATAACTAATGCCGAGGACTAGAATTTGTCCAAACCGGATGTCTTCTCATAATTCATCGTAAAATTGAAGCAGTACACAGAGTTTTTATCACTTTCAGTCCAGTTTTAGATGCTTTATTGTGCACTCTCGGGCTTCTTTATACAATCACGTAGAATGATTTTCATCGCGTTTTTATTTCTTCGCAACATGACAATTAATCTCTGTATTGATAATTAATTTCATTTTTTCCGAATTACATGTATTTCCAAATCCGACAGTTTGCCATTCTTCGGCCTCATGTCTCGTTTAAATCTAAAAAAAAAAAAAAAAGGAAAAGAACTCTGTTCGAAAATGTTTCAATAGTGAATGCCTTTCAATTTTTGTTTGTTTGCATGTGTGTGAGTGCGTGTGTGCAAGTGCCTTGGTGTATGTGTGCATGTGTGTTTGTGGGATGGGGGTGAGTGGGTTACCACAAAAGTGCGGGACGATGGTCCTATCAATAGTATGCTAAGTGCATTGGTATTTCTGCAATAAATCGGTGTGTTTAACTGTCGATCCTTGCGTGTTTACCTGAAATGGCCCAACTAGGCACGTGTCAGTGGGTAGTTGTCAAATAACACTTTATTCTGAGTAACATTTAGATAATAAAATAACAATGTTTTTATTTACTATTGTGGATGAAGGTCACCCAGTTTATTAATGATATATTTACACGTTAAAACAACAGTCATTTTTGTTTACCATTCGTCCCCTTAGAATGACAAGGTTCCGGGGGTGGGGGTAAAAGTACTCACTCGCGTCAATCTATTTAATGCACATGCCGACCGGCGCTGCACTGTGGCGACGACGTGCCTGCTCCAGTTATAACTGGGCTGCAATGGCACAAAGGCAAAATTTCCCAAATGGGATTAAAGAGTTATACAAATACAAATACAAATACAAATATGACTACATGAGCTTCTCCAGCATTTAAGAGGTGTCTTAGGCTACAAGTCTCTTAGTATTTAAACAGAACACTCGCACACACAGGATTCTTCACTGTCTTTTCCTTTGCATACTTTTCGTCTAATCTGTATGTACACATTTTCAACTAACAATGAAAGGAATTTAAACGAGTAATGAATCAATATGTATCATAAGTCATGAAGACTACTGGTACATGATTTGTCTAAAATCAGACAGAATTTTTTTTTTAACATGTTACAAAATTTCCTGACACACCAAGCAACGTGTAGGCCTCTGTGCCGCTTGGATTTCCTTCTTCTTCTTTTTTTTTCTCTTTCTTTTGTCTTTCTGCAAAAAATGATTTTTAAAAAATACAGCCACATCAACAAAAAATGCAAGACGGGAAGATACGACAGAATGATGAACATTCGAGAAGGGGAGGGAAAACAGGCGATGTCTGCGCGAGGCAGATTATCGCGATTCATCGTTCTTTGCATCGCACGCTCTTCTGCCCATACGAAACTCCGCCCTCCAGCCCCCCATCCTCATCCTTATTGATCAGCATCAAAACGTAGGGTGGGCTCTCATGCACGAATGACAGGCGGTCATGGTATTCATTCATGGTTGCTTGTACGCAGAATCGGTTCATTCATAGAGCGAGGAGCTGTGACCTAAATATTGGCTCTGACCCACTTTGCTAACCTCTGATTGGTTGGCTGTCCGAAATTGTGTCTTCCGCGAACAGCTGTCTTGCGCTAGGCGCTGCGGCGAGCGAGGACTGCGAACAGGCGCCGCAGAGCAAGCTGATTCTTCACGTTTAGACCTCCCGAAAGGAAAAAGAAAAAGAACTGAACAACAATCCGGCATCATTCTTCGCAAAGGTTGACCCCAAATATATTTTTAATATTTTGATATTTTAAAATCAAACTTTTATTTACTTTACACGTTTTACACCATTCAACCCCATTTTCCCCAATACATCAGAATCTGTTACCTGTTGCATGTGCAAGCACACAATTTTGAGATATTCGTATAACCACAACTGAAAGGCATGCACTAGGCATAGTATAAGCGAAAGTCCCATCTACCAAGAGAAACAGTGATTAATCTAATTACATAAAACCACAAAAGAAAGAGAGAGAGAGAGAGAGAGAGAGAGAGAGAGGGTAAAGGATTAGAAGGAGGGAGAAAGAAAGAAAGAGAGAGAAACAGAGGGAGTGAAAGAGAGAGAGAAAGAGAAGGAGAGAGAGAGAGAGAGAGAGAGAGAGAGAGAGAGAGAGAGAGAAGCGACAGAGACAGTAAGGTCACAATGGAATAAAAATTTAATTATCAAGCTCTGATAGGAATGAGCTTGTAAAAATATTTCGGTTTGCGATAACAGTTCCTTTTTCAAAAGCATGCTCTACACAACAGTGTTAGTTGTTCATTGTTCAGAAATAGATCAAATTCATTCAGAAATTATTCCCCCCCCCCCCCCAAAATAAATAAATAAATAGAATAAAACTCCACGGGAGTTTCAATGAATGGGCCTTAAAAAAATAATCACGATAAATCATTTGAAATCCATCTTGAATTTCCAAAATTAATAATCAGTTTTAAATTACATTTGTTTGTTTGTTTAAATGAAGACCAGACCAGATCTAGGCCTAGAATCTAGATCAAGATACTTTAAAATTTAAGTATGCAGCCTACTAGATCTAGAATTCAGTACATTTTGAACAGTGAAACAGCGAAGGGTTTCAGAACCCAGCTGATCGAGCGCCCCACCATTGCTCTGGCTACATCGCAGAGCCGCGCGCGGCCACCCAAGATCGCCACACACCTTGCCTCCCTCATGAATATTCATGAGAGAATAAATAAATAAAAAGAAAGAGATTTTTAGCAGTAAATACTCATTTATCACCAATTTCCTGCGGCATGAACATAAGTGCATTATCAGTGATTATGGTGCACTAAAAAGTTTGAAAAATACTGTTGAATTTTTAATAAAAATCCCCCCAAAACTGACGAAAAATATCATTCTCTCCCTGCTGGCGCATGCGCAGAGACGACTACTTAAGGAGAACCCATTGAAAAGCATGACTATATAGCCCTGCACACAGCGGCCCGACAGTGTGGTTAGTACGTCATAGAGAGGAGTGAAATCGGGTGTCCGTTGTGGCCACAAATTTTTAGAGACAACACCATCTACCTCATATTTATTTCCTACAGATCATTTGGAGTTACTTTCTTGGAGTATTTATTTCATTTTGGAGTATTAAACACGCTGCAGTTTGACTTCGTGTATTTTCTCAGTAAGATGGAGCACCTCTCCCTGGTTTGCTGTGAAACAGACATTGGAGGCAAATCACAGAGGGCCATCGCAGACCCAGTCTTACTGAATGACAAAAGAGTGTTAGCCAATTTACTGGCCACTGAGGACAAATATCTACCACATACGTCGTATTTTAATTGTGTTCAAACAGATATTCAGCCTTATATGAGAAAGATGGTCACAGAATGGATGGCTGAGGTAAGCTTTTCTAAGTTGTATAACTTTCATGCATCAAGCCATTCAAGGAGCTGTGCCCGAGTATGAATGGGGACCTGTTCATTTCAGCCACATCATCAGTTTGAAAAGTTTCAACTGTTTTTCAATTTACGTCTTATTTTACTTAATATAATGAATGACCAAACATCAGAAATGGCATTTAATATCATATTGTTCGATTTGTTTTGCATTATGTTTTTTATTTTCGCTGTTAGAAGTCTTCATTTCGCGACAATCCGCCGGCTTCCTCCATGATGGCCGGGCAGGCTCGACGAGACCTTGAAATTCCATACTTAGGCTGCATGATTCATTGCAAGAATTTTTATACCGCTTTTGCACAAATGACAATATGAAGCTTACACATGCAAAGTGCAAGGTTTGAGCATTAAGTGCATGCAAATTTCATCAACCAGCGACGTTTAGTAATAAGTTTAGAGCAAATTAAAATATCACTTTTGCATTAAAAGCAGAATAAAGTCGATGAATACTTACAAAGACTGACGTACGTTCGTTGACTTCAGGATCTCAGGATGTTTCATAATTGCGCCTATCCCTATAGTGACACAAAGAAAGTCACAAAAGATTGCAAAATTAATTTAATATGCTGTATTATGAGGCTTTCATGATTTTCGTACTTTGGAGTAAGAGAAGTAGACTTTAAAAACAAAAGGTATGGTCAAATTTTTTTCTTGCCCCCCTTTTTTTTTAGCCTTTCTTTAATTTTGTACTTTTAAAAAGTTCTCACCTTCTGAAGCAAGTCTTATTTTCACCATCTTGAATTAACAAAATATTTACTGTTGTTTATTTTCAGGTGTGTTCAGAGCAGAGGATGGAGGAGGAAGTTTTTCCACTGAGTGTGAACTATTTAGACAGATATCTTTGTATAAAGGATATTAAGCGGTCACAGTTACAACTTTTAGGAGCAGCGTGCATGTTTTTGGCATCAAAGTTGAAAGAGACAGCTCCAATCAGTGGAGAGCAACTTGTGATGTACACAGACAATTCAATCACATTGGAGGATCTTACGGTACATATTCCAATTCATCTTCATGTTCCTAGTGCTAGCCTTCTTCCTAGAATCTCTCAAGACTAGAATCTGGGAAATTTGGGAAAGGCTGAATCAAGAAACCAGATGGAGATACTTATGATTTCACAGGGAGATAAAGAAATATGATTTTTTTAAAAAGTTTATCTTCAGAGGAAAAAATCACTTCTCTGAGCACAATGTTTTTCAAATCACCTCTTCTGTTACTAGTTTAGATCTAGATTTATATTATCTTTCATACTTGACCTGTTCCTTATCCAGCTTTCTTTTTTACTCAGTCAGAAATGGCTTTAGTGGAAACTATGAACCTTCCTCTATAGTTTTTGCCAGTGTATTCTGTCAGTTATTCTTAGTGTGTGTTGTTTCTGATATTTAGTACGTTTATATAGCCAAGGCCTAATCCTTTTCCAATGTATAAACTTTGGATTAGTATTAATCGTGAGTGACTCAGTGTCACTTGTATCGAGACTTCTGGTGTAATTTTGTAGCAATAAGCCAAGGAAAAATAATTATTAATTCGCGGAAATGTAATAAATTGACAGTCCAAAATTAATGAAGTATTCTGAATTTGACAAAATAATGTAATTGGGGAACCAGTCAGAATCAAAATAAGTGTAGCCTATAAATGAAATGGCAAGGGGAATAAAAACTCCGAGATTACAGCGCTGGTTCGGTAGTAGGCCAGCAGGGAGATGAAAACACATCCATACACATTATAGCGACATGACGTGTATTCGTGGGAACCGAGACGTATCGATCGGCATTGCGGACCAGACGGTGGAAGGGCAGTAACTGTGGGAAACACGCACAACTGGCCCTGGTACGTCTCGTCACAACTTTGCTCGTGGCCTGGCCTGGCGTACCCTCTTGGCCCAGGTTTATTATTCGGGGAGGGAGAGAGAGAGAGAGAACCATACAACCTGTCGCGTCGCACTAAACTGTCTGACGTTAAGCTCGGCCATCGTTATCGTCCTGATAGCAGGACTAATGAAAACAAAAAAAAAAGAATCATGCGAAAAGGCTTAAGGACTCGCCCTACTGAACATGCATGCGTTTTCTTTACGTATTTAACCCCAAAAAAATCGTTTTGTTTTGGCCGTCTGTTGCTTTTATTCATCTAAAGCCCAGATGGGCCCTCGTGTGTTCTTTGTGTAACCTTACGATAAAATTTATCATTTCTGGGTTGCAATGCTGGGTCAGATCTCCGTGTTTACCGAGCATCGTGGGCAGGGAGAGGCGGGTAAACAGTTTTATCTTTATCCCTCGCCATAATACATAAATGTTTGATTGGGAAAGTGAATGGGGACGGGGAAAATCGGCATTCACGTCACATTAGCTTTTCCAGGGGCACAAGAAGCTGCCCCGCTCCCGGCTTTCCCCTCACCAGTGGGCTTAGTGATTTGTGGTCTTTATGTTGTCGTGGGTGAAGATGAATCTTATTGATTTATATTACAATTGTGAGTGAAACAAAAGTGATGCTGAAAAATAGTAAACCATCATAAATGTAATTTTTCAAGGTTTTTATTTGTAACTCTGGAAAAGTATTAAATCTAAATCAAGTGTCATCCAAAACATATTTTTAAAATTTTTTTTTTTGGTAGGAATGGGAATCTTGATTTGAGTGAGGGCTTGTCTGTGAAAATTCCTGTTGCAAGAAAAATTGGCAAATACTGGCAAATATTCCGGATTTGACAGGGCCGTCCTAAAACTTATACATTACACACCAAGTTATTATTATTATTATTATTTAATGTTCTGCTCTGCTTATCTGAAATATGATGGTAGCGCCAAAGAGACGAATTTCATAATAATTGTTTTTCCCCCCCAAAACTCACACTTTGTGCAGTGTATTTTGTCGAGCGGGAGAATTTGTCAACGAGTGAATTAACCCGAAAACGAACCGCCAGCAAATTATTAGTTATGACAAATTATCAGAGGTGGCAATACACTTGCTTTAAATACCACGATGTTATGTTGCAAATAAATCGCCAGGCTACAAACAGACCCCAATATTTTACAGCATTCCATTCCTTTGTAAGTTCATATCATGGGTGACCCGTTCGTTACCCGTTCGACCTCTCGAGCATGAAAACAATCGGCACCCGGATCAGCTTTAGACGAATTGCCTTTCTGGACTGAGACCGAAAACGCAGTACCTGACAATAAGGCTTACTTTTACATTTTTTTCCCCTTTGTCTCTTCTTATGGAAGCTCCCCGCCCATTTTCCCCTTCATTTTAGACTTTCGTTTTGGACGTGTATGCCCAGAATAAGCACAGAAATTAAAAATGCCTACTTAATTAGTCAAGCTAGTATTCTTGTTTGGTAGCAGCAATAAAGGTACCCTGATTTCGATCTTACCGGCTCTGGCGTAGCTGATCGCATAAAGATCACCTTATCTAGCATGACGGAATTCAGCCAGAACTTTTAAGATGTAAGTAGATTTACCCGACTGTATCCAATACGACTTAAGCCAAAAGACTTAGACCCGATCACTAGACCGACTCTGTTGTTACGCAAGAGGATTCCACAGCCCGCAAAAGGTCATAAGTAACCCGAAAGTACAAGCACTGTTCAAAAGGAGAGCTTATGTTTTTCACACGTAGTCTTGATTCGTAAGAATAATTTGTGTCACATACAAATTGATCGCCTCTTTCGTTCCAGGACCGAACGCTGTTTCCCCCTAGCTCAACTATTTTGCCCTTTTTTGTTATTTACTTCTTTGTTAAGAGATTAACAAATGCGGTTGACTTTTTTTTTTTTAATGTTAAATAAAAATCCCCCCCCCCCCCCCCCCCACACTCGCTTTTCTTTCTTGCTGTTTTGGGGAAAACACTGCGCTGCGCGACTTGTTCAGCGTTCACATCAAATACAGGTTATAGATACTTTTTTGTCCTGTCTTGCCAGTTGTAACATACTTTTCCTTAGGGCAGTAGAAAATCAGAACTTTGGAACAAAAACAGGAAGATTTCAGCATTGTACTCGCATAATAATTATTAAATCGGCGACAGTGATCTACACCAGCGACCCTTTCACACTACATTGTATAAAGACATTGTGTACAAGGAGCCAGCAGTGTCAAAACCGTCAGTGTAAACCTACATAAAGATTCTCGCTTCAGTACCGTTTCAACGCAAGTGCGAAAACCATTTGCTCCTGGACATGTATTTTGCCTTAGAGTTTTATAACGGATTAAACTGTAACGTTTTATTCTGATTGACGTAAAGTAGTTTTCCACAAGCTTTCTGTGTAAATCACTTCTGCTTCTTTCTTTTTGTAATGTTACATTTTTTTTTCTAAATTAAAAATGTGAGTTATTCACAAACTGGTTTGGTAATTGTGCAGTCACGCCGCAGTGGTAAATTCGCCTTTAATTAATGAATCTACCTGCATCCAAATTTTTACTTTTATTAAATGTTTTAAAAAAAACAGCAACAACGGGGAACATCAATCGACGCGCAACCGCAGTTTAAAAAGGCGAGCTGCGCCGTGTGAACGTAGATTTTGTTCTTTTTGTTTTTAAAGGGAGAAAAAGAAAAAATCGGATGTGTGCGTGAGTGAATGAACGGAGGTGAGCGCGAAGGCTATGGGAGCATGGGAAAGGAAGTCAGGCAAGGCAATGAGGGCTATGAAACAGCGCTCTGGTATCGCCAACAGGTTGCGATGAATTCTCTTTCTTTCGGTCCTTGTTTTAGGTTTTTGAAATTTTCTGTCTGTGAGAATTCCGTTTTTCAGTTTTTACCACATGGCCGGCGTGCTGCTGGCAGCGGAGATTGACCCTGTCCTATAAATTTTTATTTTTTTTAAAATTGCGAATGATAATGGTATAAATTTTGTATCTGGAGCTTGCTTTATTCCGACAATCTCTATAGAAGTACAGGTTTCTGGCCAGCCGTTTTCACTGGTCCTGGGAACTGTGCATTGAAATATGAGGCGATTAAATCGGCTACAAGTAATGTTAGGATTAATCGTGCAAGATTTAAAAAAAAAAGGCCAAGCGATATTCTGAGTGTACGTACGAGTGGGAGTTGGCCGTTCTACACGGGGATGTTTCAAGTCAAGGGGGGTAGGGAGTGCGAGAAATTTGCTTTTATCAAAGGCAGTTCAGCGGAAGCCGGCTGGTTGGCGGAAATGAAAGCTGGGGGGCGCGGTCCAAGGTTGCCAATGCAAAAACATGGCTGGCATAATGTTCTCGTTGTAACCATCTTTGTTTTGTTTTAAATTTAACACAAGGAACAAGTTTTACTGCAACGAGGGTGATGACGTGATAGCAGGAAGCGAGGGTGATACTTCTGACGTTTACTTCTCTCTAAATGCTGGCGCTTGTTCAAAAGGGTTCAGATACATGTCCCGCGAGTGTTTTGCTGTGAGAAAATACAGAATGCAGTTTTACTCAGATGAAAGGGTGGGCCTAATAGAATTAAAGTACAAAAAGACTTTATGAAAAAGGGGGTTTATAACTGGAGTTAAGAATCTGCGCAGGAACCTGTACTTCATAGAGATTGCCAGATCAAAGCCAACTGCAGATACCAAATATAACCGGAAGTTAGAATACACGATTTAGTTTCTTCTGTGTGTTTGGAACATTCTCGGAAGGCTCCGAAAAATGCTGTTCTGTGGCCCAGATTTTGGACCGGTTCTTTCCCTTTTCTCCCATATCCCCGATAAATCGATTTGTGTCCGACAGACTGAATGCCATTTTGTTTTTCTTCCGGTAACTGCTTTTATTCCCAGCCACATTTTGTCATACATTTAAGCATGAGAACGTTAGCGTTATATAGACACTTTTCACGTTACATTGTCCATTATAAAATGCATATGGGCTAGGGGATGCTTTAGGGACATCGCACCTCTCTGGAAAATGCCGCTGTCTGAGAAAAGACGAGGTATGTCCAAGGCGGTGTATGCTATTTTATATATCTCGCTTTTTTAATGTCTTGGACTTGGCCTTAGAGATTTTGGTCTGCGGAAGTTTTAAGCATGTGCAATCGTCGTATGCGAATCCTCTGTACAATCCTCAATGGCGCAAGATGGAAAGAAATAATATAGTGAGTCTGTGACACTAAGACTGTTATGTCGTGAGTTGATTTTATTCCATAAAACATCAGATGTTTGCCTTATGGTGATGTACAAGTAATTAATTGACGCATATCTTTATTTTAATCATCATGCCAGGTTATGTTGTTGTTTTTGAGGGATACACGTTTTGACTCAACCATATTTTCGCTATCCTCTTTCAGGAGACGGAATCTACAATTTTGCATCTACTGAAGTGGGATCTCTCAGCGATAGTTCCTAACGACTTCTTAGATCATATTTTACATCGTATGCCCTTCAACTCCTTCGAGCGACCTCTAATTAAAAAACACGCACAGACTTTTGCTGCATTATGTGCGACAGGTAGGTTTCACTTTAATTTTTGTCTTTTCGTGCAAATAGCATTTTTTGTGTGTGTGTGTGTGTGTGTGTGGTTATTTTGTTCTTCTTTTTCTTAAGAATTTCTGTTTCTGGTCACTGTTTTTGCGATTGTTTTAAAGTTTAATGTTGTTTCCCCAAACTTGTGTCATTTTTTGTATCATGGCGGTCACCAACTTTCTGACTCCCCAGCCGCTTTTTTTTTTTTTTTTTGACATTTCCTTTGGCCCTGCGTAGGCTTCCCCTGCCTTCGTCATCGGGAAAGAACATCTGTAATGGTGGGAACAAGTCGAGGAAAAAAAGAATTTGCAATGAAAATTACAGGACCGACTCCCCGGATACAGCCAGACTTCCCTATTCATCAGCCTAGATTGTTTTCATAGGTCTTGCATGGCAGCATTATTTGTGTCTGAAGGGAAAATGTGCGAGAAAGAGCAAACGTCTTGCCACCACCATGAGCACAGGGTTAAAATTTCTCTGCCTCCCCGCACCCTTTCCCCCCCCCCCCTTCCAGTAAATAATGGTATCGTAAAGCTCAGTGTCAATCTTTTTATTATTGTTACCAAAAACATATTGCCCATTGCTGTACGCCCCCGTAACCTTATTGCACAGAGCCCGTGTTGTTCTAGTTTGTGTCTGTCGGCCTTTAACGCCATCTGGGGAGTCCTGTTTGTTGTCACTATAGCTGTCATCAGTATCCTGCCACTGTTATCTCAACATACAGTTTTTGATGCTGTCTTCCTCCAATTTAACTCACCCAAATACCTCGTGTCTTTTGTCGGCCACTAGTGTAGTCCAGCACTTCTTTCACCTTTCACCCCACTTTTTTTTTTTTTAGAAAGTATTCCCCATGTGCTTTGTCAGTACTGCCTCATCTTTCCTTTTAATTTGAACTTTCATTGTTGTTTTTACGTTTTCATTCGGCCATCGCCTCTCCCTAGTGTCCCGACTTTCTCTCATCCGTGTTTTCTACACTCGCCAGTTGTCTCCTTCAGTTCTCCATATGGCTGTTCACTACAGCATTCGGCACCCCCGAGAACTCCAGTATATTATCAAGTCTCAAAATTTTCATTTTGGCTCTCACCTTCCTTCTCTTGACCATTTTCGTCGTAGTCACTGGGAGATTCCGCTGAAAAGCGCAAATAGAGCAGCCGGCTACATGTTTGTCAGCCGCGAAGGCACCCCACACACCCTTAATACATTTTTGTGGTGGGTTTATACTAAAGCCTTTGTTTTAGGCCAAAGAGAATCGCCCATTATGCTAATCAACAACCCAAGTTTCACTTCTCCTGGCGGGGCCCAGGTCTGCCTTTTATTGCCATACCTGATTTCCAGCGCCTGTTATTGTCGGCGATTCTCAGATTTTGTAACATTCCTGGGCCTTATTCCCCTGTCATTTGCCTTTTTGTGTACATACTGTAGTTGTCGGGCTTTTAATATATATCGTAATTATTAACTTGTTTAGCGCGCATAATTATCCAAAATGAAGTGCTCTAAGGCGCTGAACTAAAATTAAAAAGAGGATAAACATAAAATCAATTCATCATGCCACCACTTACATACAGTAGCAAACACTTTTACGCCATACGGAAAGACCCACCCATTCCTTCTTTGACAGGCGTTTATGTTGGCACCAAATGATCGCGAATATTTCCCTGTAGTGAACTCAACACAATTATTTCCCAACCCCCTGCAAAAGTCGGCGACCAACGAAACTGACCTCTTAGTTGAACCCTGGGTAATGGTTCTGAATGTTTCTTACTAAACTGGGTTGTTTTTTTTTATCATGCCAATACTTCATTACTAGGAATCACTCGTAGCATCAGTTGGCATAGATTTTTCATTTCTAGAATTCTAGCTTCATAAGAATTTTTGTTCAGCATTACTGGTAATAAAAACTTGCCTAAACTGAGAACGTCCCCACAGAATGGTTTTAGAACCACTCCTCCTCCTGCTCCTTTGTGCCGTAGCCAGTTCGTTATTTTTATTTTCACCTATTAACCCGTAGCTGACCTTGTTCAAGTGGACTCTCGTCGAGTTAGGGTTAACTCATATCATATCTGGGACCGATGCCCCCCTGCTTTTCTGAGAATGCGATACAAAGGGAAATCTGCCAAGTGCCGAGGATTCTGGTTGTGGGGACCATGCAGGGCCGGGGATGGGTGATGGCTTACCCACGGACATTTTCTGCCATGAATTATTGATATCAGACTGGTTGTAATAAATATTGTCAGGAAAGCGCAACTTCCTTTGCATTTCCCGTGCGTGGTTCTCCCTCTTTGCAACGAATTGTAACTCCATTTTTTGGTGGAGAAAATTCTCACAAAGTAATGTTATACTGGTGTTGGCATTAATTGTGTCCAAATTATCGCTGTCCTTTCTCGGTCAGCTTGATCAAGTGTCACTGATGGAAATGAGGATACTTTCCACAGTTTGGGATATTTGTTTCTTATACCCCACGAGTGCCGAAAAATAAGACATGTAAAAAATGCAGTCATTAAAATTGGGGAAACCGCCGAGACACACTTCTTGAAAAAACGACCGGGAAGAAATGGATAGCGTATTTCAAAGAGGCGTTCTGGTTTTGTTTGTGGGCGCACTGTATAATAATATTAGACTGCAAGTTTCTTTAGTCTCACCATTGTATTGTTAGTGTGCTATGTCTAGGCGTCTGGAGTCTCCAGGGAGACTTGGTCTAACGTAGGGGATGCATGCTGTTGCCTTACTGTGTCTGGTCCTAGTTTTTTTTTTTACCACATTTTATTTGGAAAGACGGACGAAAAGGGAAAGTAGTGTGTTAGAGCCAAGACGGCGACATTTTCGGTTCTGGCGTCGGGATCTTAGATCCGTTGTCATCCGCAAGCGCAGACTAGTTGCTAATGAAGTCGGCTCTCGGGCACGTTTGGCAGTACTCGTCTACTGTTGTTGGTTTTGTTTTTGTTTTGTTTTTTTTTTGCCCTTCGGTGGGGATTTCTATTTTCTGTCGGCTGTCGGTGCTTCTTGGGAAGGGCCACTCGGTTAATCAGATGCGACTTCTTTTTGTCTCTTTGCCAGCAGTGTCTCGTCCCGTCACTGTCTGGTAGCCTATTGCGTGCTGTGGAATAATACTTGTTGCTGAATTTGGGGGGGGGGGGGGGATGGGGGATTGAAGATTATGAATAATCTGCAGTCTATCATGTATGTTGTGTATTTTGTTTTTTTCGATTCCCTCACTTTTTAACGTTGCCTACATCGTGGCTCGTGCCTGAAGCAAACACGTGTCCACCAGTAGTATCTATCACTGTCTATTGTGGGTTTACTATACAATTGGTGGTGATTTTCATGTTTTGTTTGTGTCCAACGGCATGAGAAAGTCTCTGCTAGACCTGGGATCAACGCTCGGTTTCTCCCTCATTTTCTTTTCATTGCATCTTGAGAAATCAGGTTTTAGCAGTTTCTGTACCATTGCGGATCGGACTTTTTTGCACTGGTGGGGGAGATTTCCGGCTGAAGGAAATGGATTGTGTCATTATCAGTCGGACAGATGTGTCTACTCGCCTAAGGCCAATAGATAGAACAAAATTAATGATGATCTGTTCATGGGGGGAAGGGGGGGGGGTGTATTCTCACTTTCAGAATATTTTCCCTTAGATTCCCAATTTTATGCCTATCGATCAATCCATCTTTTTTTGTGCCCATTTATCGATCCATCTGTTCCGTTCTGTTTTTGGTTGTCTGGTAAGGCTAAGTGATTTGCGTTTTGCGTGTCTGTAGTTGTCTAGATATATTTCATTTCGGTAATCTGATTTATCATTCACACGTTTTTGTTTTGTGTTGCGTAACTCAGAAACACACATTTTTATGTAACAGTTTTTTATGCATTACAACCAGATTTAGAGTAGACGTTAAACTTATAAATGACTGTCAGCATCCGAGAGTAAAAAAAAAAAGCCATGTCTGTGTTGGAAAACTCGTCGGCTGAGATATTTTTCGATTTGGCTGGTGACGTAAATAATTTGAAGAACTGAATTTTACAGGCGGAAAAAAAGAACACGAGGATTAAAAATAAATTATCTTTGATTGCGTCACAGGTTTGAAATCGAATTTCGGGTCTAGAAAGTTGGGGGGAGGGGGTTAAGGCATGCTAGGAAATCTCGGACAAAAAATGCATAGAGATTTTGACAAGGGAAAGAAACAAAAAAGTACACGTACGACAGTATTGGGGTCTCCCGGGTAGATAATGTCAGGCCCTACTAGAACCACCTTCTCGCCGTTCTTTTCTTTGTACGTCTACCCTGGGGTCTTCACCCGTCTGGAAATGGTCGCCACAGTGTAACTGGTTGAGACGAACCCAGAAGCTTGGAATGAACTTTCATTAGGATTTTCCAAGTGCCGGTGGGGCATGGCAGCGTGTGAAGAGTCTGAAGACAGAGGAAAAAGTTGTTTCGAATCGGACAAAACTTGGTGTATTTCGAAATTGGAACACCCCCCCCCCCCCGCCCCCCCATCAACTGCAAGCCACACGGCGCGCGCTGAACACAGGACTGGGCTGTTGTGCTGAACTGTTATGAGCTGGAGAAGAAGGTGTGAAGTTATGCACTTGCTCTCGGTTCACGTAACCCCTGGTAGACCTTTGAAACACCGCTTTGCATACTTGACATACCGCCTTGTGACAGTCGCTAAGATAGACCAGGCCGGACAGGTTCGTCGCGAATTGCTCTGGTGTGGCGATATTTCTTTCTTCTGTTTCTTTTTTTATTTGCACTTTAAGATATTAAGCCCTTCACTTATTCGCATGCTTTGTGCTGTTTTGTAGTCTTATGACCCTGTCTTCACCCCCCCCCCCCACCCCTCTTCCTGTAAAATGATAAAGAGATAGAAAGACGTGCCTTTTCCCTAGCCTGGGTTTTCCAGCCACTGACTTCCTTTGTTATACATCCTGGTAGTTTTTTTCTGTGACTCTGCTCTTGCTATGTTTGACTCTCTTGTCTCCAGATTTATTACCTCGCATTGTACTTAGAAGGACGTGTTTGATTTGGCAGCATTTGATGCTGTTACAACAAATCCGATACTGTGTTTTGCTTCAATAAATAGCTCACCAGATATGGGCTACCATTTGCTAATTAAGAAATCTTTTAAATCTGTTCAGTGTTAGTTGATATGGTAGCCAGTTTGATTTTTTAGCCAATGGTGATTTTGGAGAACTTACAATGGCGTTTTTGCTCTTCTACAGATTGCAAATTTATGCAGACCCCACCTTCCATGATTGCCTGTTCAGCAATTGGTTCAGCTCTGAAAACATTGAAAGGGCACAGTCCAGAGGACTTGTACCATCTACACCTTATCACTGGCATAGATATGGTAAGTGTTGCCAGCTCTTGTAAAAAGTTAATTCAAGAATGCAAGGGCAGAAAAACTTGTTGGAAGGGAATTCTCTCTCCCTCTGAAGGTCCCATGAAGTCTCCTTCTTCTAAGGGGGCCCTTCATTTTGTACCAAGTTTCCATCAACTTTACACCACTTCAAATTTTATGGATTTAAAGTACTGTGTATTTGTAAGGGAAAGAATTTTATAAAAGACACATTTAGTTTGTATTACTTGGATATTTGTAATAATGCCTATCGATCATTGAAATTGTCATCACATTATGTTAGAAGTGCGAATTCACAATTTTAATTGTGTGTTTGTATTTTCATGATCTTCAGGACTTAATTAGAGCCTGTATGGAGCAAGTAGAGCAGACAGTTCGGAACTGCATGTCTGTTTACAACCAGCCCAGCCAACACACACCTACCAAACAGGACCCCCAGAAACAAGAACAGCCCACTACACCAACAGATGTCCGGGAGATCAACATCATGGCCGTCGACAATAGTAATCAGCATGCGGTTCCACTTGTTTACTGATGCTACGATGGTCAGCCTTAATGGTCATCTTCTACAGACTCTCGCTTTCCTGTGACACGTTGGTGGTTGGACGTCAGTATTTGTCCACCCCGAAACCATTTGACAAGACCAGCTGCTCAGTTCCATCAGCATGGAACTTGGCCCACAACAGGATGTTTTCATCTCACCTAAGCCGGCCAACTACGAATGACTCCATGGAGAGATGGCAAGTGAGATAGCCTGTATACTCCCCCATCGCTACAGTTCAAGCCCTAATAGAAACTGGCCTGAACATACGCAGGACTGGTCTTCTCCCCAAAAAGAGACCATAATGCTGCAGTCACAAGTCAATGATGTGACAGTTCTATCAATCCCTGAGGCCTGAAAGTTTCTGCACTGTTACCGTGTTGATAAGAGCTTCATTGCCAAATCCCATTGGCTCTTTTATTGCATTCCTCTCAGTTCAGACTTTGTGAGCTTTATGGGTGACATGGGTCCACAGCTGCCTTTGTCTCATAAACTATATTATTAAGAAAACTATCAAAGTATGCCAGATGTCAGAAAAAAAAAATGTATGAGACGAATGCCCAATGCATGCCTTACAAGGTTTTGCTGTCACAGTACAGATAGAATCTAGAGACCCCATAATCGACAAAGAATCTTCTCTGTAATGACAACCTGGTAAAGAATTTTACCGACTGAGGAAATCATTTCCAGGTGACAAAAAAATTGCATTCATTGGAGTAGACAATGTGTTTATCCTATTTTTAATCCCTGAGTTTATGAAGATGACCATAGAGGCTAGATGGTTTTTTTTTTCCATTTTATTAATTTTAATTTTTTTAACATCTTTTAAATTGAAAACAGAAGAAAGCTGTGTTTTTATGCATTAGAAAGATTAAAAGGAATAACCATATCATCCGAGATTTTGACACAGTAGATTTAGTGCTGTATTTATGTTTTTGATCTGTGTGTTAAGTTTTGCTACAAGTAACAAAACTGGCAGCAGAGATTAGATATAGCTACGGTGAAATTTTGCTATGGTTTAGAAAGCAAGTACTGGTAATATTTGTTTTTCTTTTTGGAATGGCAAAAATATAAAAAAAATATATATATATATATAATTTAGACAAGAATCGTCATTTTTATTAGAAACCGCCCAGCGCTGAAATTGTGTTCATTTAAAACAACGAAATAAATTATTTCTCAAAGTGGCTGAGGGTTTCTAGTGAAAAATATTGATTCAGCATGTTTAAGTTGCGAGTTACGACTCATTAAAGTGTACAATGTTTTTTAACATAATCAAATAACACGTGAAAAGTCTTTGTTGTTTTTTTCCCTCCATTTTTCTCATTTGTATTTGATTCAATGTAAGTAAAAAAAAGAAAAAGATCGGTCTGCCAGGCCGTTTTGTAACTTATACACAAAATGTGTTCAGATAAAAGAAAAAACAACACTAAATTATGATGATGTGCGGGTTTGACTGCTGGTTATGATCTTTGACACTGGAACATTGGGCGAGGTATCAAGTGAGCCGACGATGAATGATTGTAACCTGCTTTATGCTGATACAGTGACCACTCCCACTAACTTTGTGAACTTCAATTGTCCCCATGCCTAAATATGACCCCAAAAAATTTCATCTTAAAGGAAGGGGGAGGTGGGGGGGGGGGGGGTGGTGGGGGAACAAGGTAATGGGCTTGTTCCTTTTACTTTTAAAAATTGGATGTAAGCCATTTTTCTAAAAATTTGTATCTTGTTTTTGAACATACATGTATGTACATTGTGAATTATGGTAAAATAGTATAAAAATGCCTATACTCGGTTTAATTTCTCTTGAATAATCTATCTTTGATTTGTTTGTTTCGGAGAAAGAGAAAAAAACAACAAACCCATTCTCTCAACTTGTTGCCTTTTGTGCGTACATGCTTATGAATAAACGATTGTGTGTATGTGGGCTGTTCGAAACTCACTTTGAAAGCTGAACTATTGATTGATACCATTTTGAAAAAGAAGTGCTGAAAATTATGTTGGATTTTTTTTTTTTTTCAAAACTCACATCGAAAACTGCCCAATGTTCTCTAGGTTGAAACAATGGTACCCTATGGGGGCGGAATAATGTGATACACTACAAATACCCCTGTACTTGCTCTCTCCTTGGGACCATTGAAAAACTAACTGTGATCAGGCCTAGTTGTTTCTTTTTGTAACTTTTGTTTTGTTTTTAAAACTATGGCCGATGATAACAATATTGTTTGCTTGCCTTTTTTTTTTCTTATTACCTGTTTCATTGGATTTAAGAAAAAAAGAATGTGGAAGTAAATGATACAGACTATTGTGTTCAGTATCTTTATAATCATTTATATTTGTCGTATCAATAAATTATGTGCTACTTCATAATTATATAAATATATATATATGGAGGTAGGCCACACCCGCATCAATACAATTCAGTGTAATTCTATAATTATGCCATGTATTATTGAGATTAGGTTTTTTAGTTGCATAGATCTGTTATTAAGAGTGTCTTGTTTTTTTTTTTGTCTATATCATTTCTGGTGTTGTTTGCTGTTATACAAGGTAGCATCATCATCGACATAATAGGTTAGGAGGGTATAATATGTATTGTGTCCTGCAGCACATGGTTAAAGTGAATTCCCAACATAGATCATCCTGAACAGCACCAGATATGTAAATTAAAAACCAAAAAAGTAAAATTAACCACAAATTTGTGTCCTGGCGTCTGTGTCTCTGCCAGTGAAGTGAATTTCACGGAATTGTCAGCACACTTGAGGGAGACTTTCAACTTCAAGCGTGATTGGTGACTACATTTGATGAATTGGTCAGTAAGTCTCACCTGCTTCTTTAATTAGCCAATTCAATATATACTATCAATCATGGTGTCATTGTACCATTCGTCTTGATAACACATAACATGACTTTCGAGGCGTTATTAATTCGTTTTTTGCAATTTTTTTTCTTCCCGATGTTTAAGATCTGCATTTAGTATTACTGGTTGATGTTACTGGATGATGTTGAAAACGCCACCTGAGACTTATTTGTCACACATGGGACCAAGGGGAGCATTTTTATTCCCCGTTTTGACCAGAGTTTATGTTGGTGGATAAAGAAACGTACAATATATTGCATTGGACCAATTACTTTTAAGCTTTTTTTTTTTCTGTGCAGCAAAATTTGTGACTGTTTTTATATATGTTTAATGAATATGTCTCAGTGAAGATATTTTATGAATCATCCTGCTCTGACGATGGAAAAAGAAAATATAAAAAAAAAAAACAATTGCACATTTTCATGAGATAAAAATGTGTGCCCTAGTAAAGAATTTCAGACCTTAATTTACCTCCTATGAAAATACTAAGATTCTGCTTCATTTTGTCATCTTGTAACTACATATTTCTTTCTCATCACTTTAGAATAGCCCTATGATTTTAATTGATATTTGTATCGTTGATTCAGTTAAGCCATTTATGTAGAGAGGAACAATATCAGTAGAGTTGGCCAAGCTGTTATCAGCCCCATTTTTGTTGTACATAGGCTCCATACATACATCGGTCATCACTGAACCGAAGTTTGGTGGAGCTTTGAGTTGAGTCAAAAGTCTCATTCATCTCTGGGAGAAAACGTACAATTTTTGGGAGAAAGTGTACAATTTTCTGTTTTATGGGTTTCATGCCCTTCTTGGGTAAACACAAATGTAGTTGTTACTGTTTCAGATTTTGGTTTCTTTTGAATACTGACCATATCTGGTGTAATGATTTCAGTCATACAATTCAGAGCACAGATGGCTATTTTAATTTTCTTCAAATGTGGACGACAGCAGGCACAGGAAGGAAGCATTTTTTCCCCGCATGATGAATATCATCGGCATGTTTGTAGGGTGTTATTTATGTGAGAGCTGCGCCCACAGTTACCTCTTGGATTATTCCTTGCGCAAAGTTTGCCCATCCATGCACGCCCAGGGTCCACTACAAAACAGGAGAATTATTTATATAACCAAAAAGTTTTACATTTTTACAGTAATCCTTACCCCTCTCTTCTCTCAGGATGAAACATGTCATATTTCAATTTGTATACCTCATCGCTCATCCTTGAAGATTCTGCAAAAGTATTTGTGTGTTGTTTTTGTTTTTTCTTCATTCTTTTTTTTTTTGGTAATACCCAGTATCCACTTTGTTTGTGTTGCTAGTGAAATTGATTGTTAATGTTTCAATCATTTTAAGTCTTTAAAATGTCTCAAATGTTTTTTGTTTTGTTTTTCATTGTTGTTTGATAAGTCATGATAACTATTACATGACTTTATCATTTAAAAGCAAACTTTTAATGGGTGAAGATAGAGATATGATAAAGAATATACAGTGTAGTAGGATTTGAACTTTCACATTATTAGGAGAGTATTATTCATTAAATTTATCAGTTTGGCTTCTGCAGAGTTTGGGATTAATTACAGTAATGTATTATAATAATATTTGAATCGTCCATAGCAGTCGTTTGATCCCCGTTTTGTATGCCAAAGTGGGCAGATCATAGGTACATCATAAGTCATAAGGAAAGGGAAATTTAGTTTGAATAATTCACTGGCATGGCAGGTTGGGGAAAGTTTACCAAGTTGAGAACTATTGCTTGAGATTAGATGGTACCGCTTCTAATACTAAATGAACCAGAGGTGTGCACATTTTTGGGGGCAGTAGTAGGAGGGAATTTTAATAGAGATTTAGTAATGCTGTCAGCTGACTTAGTAATGCCATTAGTAGAAGGTTCAAGATATTAAGTTGGAGACTGGTCGGGAGATGGTATACTATGTAATATAGTTACCAGGTGGTTATCCTTGCATCCAAAGTCAAGCTGTCCATTGTGCAGAGAGAGCTCTGGTGGTTAGTCTTTCAGTGCGCAGCAACTGCTGTGATAAGGGAGAGTATGGATTAGCGAGTATGCAATAAATTTTGATATTTGTTACACGACACAGTTAAAATAAAAAATTTTTGGTGTTATTTCTTGTTTTCATTCGGTTTGGTACTCCAATTAGTCAAAGTTTGCTGGTTTCCATTGGAAATTTTTATACAAAAATTAGAACTGGATGGTTCCAAGAGCTTTTGAATTTTGTAATCCACAGTCTGGTTGTGTTTAGATGGTGAATAAAAGTAAAAAGAAAGATCAAGATTAAGTTCATATTATATTTTCTTAAGAAATGGTTTTGTCCATTCTCTATGTCATAAAACAAATATCACAATTAAGGAACAATGCAAGTATACATAATGGAACTTGATGTGAAGTTACTGTTTATGTAAAGTTGCTGTTATGATACATGTCAGTAAACATTTTATTGTTATGTCAGTGTATCCATGTCAAGAAAGACAGTTTTTTTTTTTTTTAACAATTCAGAGAGTAAAAACCTTGCGAAGTACATATAATACGCGTATTTACTTTGTCGTGCAAATTCAGATAAATTTGGGGAATTCTGAGCCGTACTAGTCGATTTGGAGCAAGTTGCAGTAAAGCTTTTTTTTTTTTCTTTTTAAATTGATTAAAAGTCATTCCTTGTTTGTTTCCAAAATTGTTTTCACTGGTTGATTTAGAATTCCAAGTGAATTTTATGAAATATTCCAAATTTATATAATTTTTGAAACGTATTAAAGTCAAAGGAAAGAAGAAGAAGAGGGATGAATGTGGGGATATAAATAAAAGACGTTGCTATCATTTCCTGGTTTGTCAGATGGGGATGCGCGTTCATGTGATAATGTAAGATAAGAAAAAGAGCAGATCCCCTTGACATTCTGGTGGATTGATAGTAAACAATTGGGAGGTGTGAGATTTTAACCTGTTTGATAGAGAAGTCAGTGCAAACGAATCATGTACACATGTGGAGCATGGGAGGAAGAATAACTGATGTATGGAAGTTTAAAGAGTTTTGTATGATTTTGAGAATCATTTGTACCATTGTCTTGGGATTTTTTAATGGAGTTGAAATATGATTTGATAAATTAAGAAAAGAAAATACCTCTGCTTGTACACAATGTACTTGTATCTAATTTCATGTCAGATTTTTTTTTTTCCACTCTGTTATTTGGACCAATGGATCAGTTTTGGCTTAGATTGGTACCAAGATGTTCTGAAAGTTTTTGTGATTACTTTCAGTACTACTGTCATAATGATGTAATGTAATACAACACCGATAACTGAGCGTGAAAGGAGATTTATTACAAAGAAAGTTCATGGTTTGGAATTTTACAATAACTGAGACATCCTATCCTTAGTATTTTCATTACTTTCCAAAATTAACGCTTGACGGTATACTCTTGTATGAAAACTGGTGCTGCCATGATAAAAGACGATAGAAACAGTTTCATCCTTTTTCTTTTGTTCGAGTTCAGATTGTATGTTCCCTTTTTGTTAGCTTGTTAGCTTTACATTCACTTTTAATGATGTCTCAGAGATAGCCCCAAAAATAAAGATTGCTCATGGCTTAATCTCTGTATGAAAATGAAATTTTGTTGTTCTCAGTAGTTCTAATTTTGATCCTATTTCTTTATCATTGAAAGGGACCCCAAAAATAAAACGGAAAAAAAAAATGGTTTCAGCAATAAATAAACAAAAATGATTACTTTGATCAGTTGAAAAATTTTCTTTTTTTTTCTTTTTCAGTTTTAGTCACAATAAAATGGTCTTCCGTGCCTTATGACTTCATAAAATGATAAATTGTTTTGTGTTTTTTTTTTGTAATATTTTGTACATACATGTTTAATGAAATAAAAAATAAAATGAGATGAAAATACATGCATATGATTTTGTTCTTTATTCGATTATGGCGATGTATGTTGGTTGCATCATATGTGTAGTTTGAATGTGTTGTTGAAGAGAGACTGGACCATGCTAATTCTTCCTTTTGCTTGCTTTTTCTTTCCTGTAACTGTCATATTGTTGTCCTTTACATGTGTACCAAAAACATCGTGGCACCTCGTGTCACCCTTTGACAAGTCAGACTGAAAGGAAAATACACTGAGATAAACAACTGAATAGCACAATGAGGAGAAAAAATAAAGTGTGGAGGATGGTCACTGAAGACGGGTAGAGGGTAGTAGGTCTCTTGAGATCGTTGCCTCACTGAGGATCAGTGTGCATTGGTCGATTTTGAAAGGCCAACCTAGTTGATATGACATCAAGACATTGAGTATCAGCAGAGAGTATGATTGTACAATGTATAAATACAGATCACACTTCCGCCAAATTGCGAAACTAGGTCGCTCTGGTACCAAGAATTGAAAGAGACCGTCCTCATGAAATGCAGTGTGGGTGTTTATTCACTGTGCCATGTGATTTGTTCAAATTTTAGGGCTGATTGAAACCATTTAGAGCCGTTTCTTGAGCCCCGTGGAAAGGCCCAAACGGGTATTGTTTACCGCAACGACCCACTCTCCGCTCCATGCTAACAGTGCTTTCGCGGAGTTTCCCGTGTCTCGCAGGGCAAATCGACCAATAGTGGAACCTCTCTAGACATATCTCTGGTTTATTCAGCGAGATCAATCATGTTGGCCGTGTGCGAGATCTCAGGGAAACTAATTGTCGTGATACCAATCACCATCCAACCCATCGGCGGATCAAAATCGGCTGGTGGACGCCTAGATAAATTAATGCTCCACCATGAATTAGGGTTAAGCTTATGTGGAGCACGATGGATTTGGGTCGATTGATCGTCACTCCACGAAAAGAAATGTATTGTTGCTACTTGTAGGTACGGTCCCCAAGTTTTGTTGTTGTTGTTGTTTCTTGCGCTAAGGGTACGTACATGTATTTTAAAGCCTTTTGTGACTCCAGAGCTAGAGAGTGTCACGAGTGGAGTGAGCGAGATTCAAGGATTACGGGTGCATGGAAGTGTAGGATTGACTCACGGGATAGTTGAGGCTGCTCACCTATATTGACTTCTGTTAGTTAACGTGGAAGCGTGCAAGACGTGAGTAAAGTGAAGGCGATGAGGTAAATCTTGTGTAGTGAAAAGTCACTGCAAGTTAAGAAGTCCAAGGGGACAGACGTGAAGAGAGCAGTCGGGAGATTGTGTGCTTTTCCAGTGATGACTGGTAGGTTGAACTATGATTAATAATTATAATGATTGATGTACTATATTCTCCTATGACCATGATGTAAATAGGTTATATGTGAGGAATGTGAAAGTCATTGATTACTGTGTATAGAGATGTGCGCAATGACCGATAGATGTAAGTTCGGATCATGGATTCGTAGCGAGTCTGAGTACTGTGTAATACGGTGGAGGTGTGTTACCGTAGAGAAGTGCAGATGTGTGGTGAGTGAAATGTGGACTGTTGTGTGTACGCTTGATGGTTCGTAATGAGTGGTGAAGTGGATAGTAATTGTATGGTGTTATAGAGATGTAATGTTATTCTTATAGGTGTCGGGGTCGGGCCGTGAGGCTACCCGTGGGGGAGAGACTAGTGCCGGGGTCGGGCCGTGAGGCTACCCGTGGTGGAGAGACTAAGGCAGGGGATAGGCCAGCATAAGGGGATGCTTGGGTTGGGCAGAAGGCTACCCACAGGCCAGCCTGAGTGAAGCTGTCGCGCAGGACAGCGAGGGCCCATTAGTCGTGGCAGTCTGGCCACAGGCAGGGACGTATGAATTGAGATAGTAGTGTGGTATTGAGATATGGGTGTGATGTTGAGATATTAGTGTGATATTAAGATATTGAGGGGAGATTGAGATACTGAGATTAGGTTGAGCAGGAGCCCGTAAGATAGGCCCGCAAGTAGTACATACATTGAGGTGAGGCTGAGGCCGGAGTATATTTTAAATAAGTAACTATCGGGTTGTGGACCCGGAGATTGAATGAATGTTGGGAATGATGACCATTGGATGGTATTTAAATTGAATAATGTACTATATGTAATTGCACGTAGATCTTTATTTATTATGTATAATAAATGTGTGAGTCTGTTTGGATGTTCTGTTAAGTGTTATACTTGTTCGTTCGTGATTGTTGTCCTGTCATAATCATTACATCTCCCAGTCTGGGATTTGTGACAGAGAGCTCCTCCCGAAATACTCCTAACAACAGTCTTAATTACTCATTCTTATTATTCTTTCAGATTTGCCTTTTGTTTTCCTCCTGTTTTTTTTTTTTTTTGGTTGAATGGGTAGGGGGCAGATTAAGGATGTGATAAGATTTTTGGTTAACGGTTGAGGATAAGGACGGGGTTAGGGATAGATCAGTGTTGATCTGGCATGAGAATAGAGACCAACTACAAAAGAAGATAGAGGAAAGAAAGAGTGACGTAGATTTCGCTGTGGCGAGGCAATGGGGTCGTACAAAGACTAGAGAAGAATCGTGAACGCCTACTAGAAGCAGACCTTTTTCGCAACACTGGATAATATTATAGTCAGTGAAGAAAAAGAACCCACATGCACACTGCTTCCACCATTTAATTATCCACACATTTCTAGTTCTGAAAAGCTGACGAGTTCATATTATTTTCTATTCACAAACCTACATCCTGTATCCAAATACCAGATTAAAAAAAGATCCAACATTTAATATATTCATTCATTTCCCGCCCACTTTGGTGTACCTTATTATCCTTCCAGACATATTATAAACTGAGTGGGCGCCCCGCGCTTTTCCAACAAGTAGTTTACCATTGCTATTGCTATGCAGTCAGGTGTCAGAATGCACTGTCAAGTGTCAAAGTCACAGCGTCACTGTCAGGTGGAAACCTGACATTTCAAGCTCAGATCTAATGTCGATGAAGATACAAAAATGGCATATAATATTGTAAGACCATCATGAAAATTTAAAAAAAAAAAATTTCTTCAGAGGGCCAAGATGACCAGGCATCCTTCACCGTAATTACGTCATACTCTTTCTCCAGTGACAATAAGAGTTCAGGGCACTATTGCCTGTTAAGTCGAGTTCAAGGCTGCTGGGACAGGTAGTTCATAAAGTTCGCTGGCGAAATGTATCTGGTTACGGCTGAGGACTTTTCTCTAAAGAAACTAAAGAGGACTATTATAACATCAGTCGTACCTTTGAAGAAAGAGTGGGTAAATTGACAGAGATTTTGTTGACAGACAGACAGATAGACAGACGGACGGACAGACAGATAGATAGATAGATAGACAGATAGATAGATAGACTGATGGATTGATTTATAGGTAAGTGGATTGATGGGTGGATGGACTGAGTGAGAGAGAACAAAGAAAATCGATATAAACATATTTTTGAGCCGGGAACACCTTAGTGGGATAGATGTTACACATTGACTTTTCATCAGGAAAAAAAGCCTCTCTTCAAAATTATTACACGTATTATTCACTATCAACAGCAAACCAAACAACGGTATGCAATGATAGACAGGAGAAAGAGAGAGAGAGAGTGTGTGTGAGAGAGAAGGAGTGAGAGAGAGAGTGAGATAGACAGAGTGACAGAGAAAGAAAGATAGAGAGAGAGTGAGAAACAGGGAGAGGAAGAGATAGAGAGAAGTAGAGAGACAGGCAGACACACACACACACACAGAGAGAGAGAGAGAGAGCGCGAGAAAAGATGAACCCGCCATTGCCATTGCCATACATGTACATGTACTCTACTTCTGGGTTTAGCACCGGTAAAGAGTGGTTCGTAAATCTCGCATAATATTCACTGAACTTTCTCCCTCATTCACCCTGTTAATCAAAGTGAAACTATGTTACTTGTTTCTCAGCAAAGGTGTCTCTTGGCTGCAGTTTCACTTTTCAAAAGCAAAACGATTACAGAGGATACACCCTGTTTTCGTGACATCGCCTGTGTCGAGGTTACCTCTAAACGGATGTTTGTGAATAAGGAAATAATTTTTAAAAAACTGACTGAAGTCGCAGCGCGGGACGTGATTATCGTTTAAATGTCATGTGACCAGTCTATGTTTGGTAACAGTCATGCGCAGAAGTCATATTCTCATTCCTAGAATCGGCACTTTCCATGCAGCTGTTGGAAGTCCAACTTCGGCTTGGTATTTTTCGTTTTCATGGATACGATTAAATGTTAAGACCCAAGTAAGACAAATGCAAAGAAAGTAATAACATAATCATTATACTGTAGAGCGTACATCTTGCCTCCGATACTTGCATTATCTCCAATCATAATGAAGTCTTTGGCCAGTGTCAGGGATTACTGGTAAGATCTTTGTTTCTCGGGGGCCTAAGCCGAAGGCAATTTGCCCCTTAATGATAATCACAATGATATCAATATCTATCCAGTGTCGGGTTTTTCTACCGTGGTAAAGCGTAATAGTACTGGCTGTTCCACACGATAAATGAATCCGTTTCCAGTTTCTGTGCGAAAGATTCATAATTCCATCAAATTGTCGCTCGATCGATCAATCGGTATTGATGCCGGGATGGGGTGGGGAAAAGGAGGAGTGAGATATACAAACTTGGGTATAATCTTATTTCTTTTAAACCTTTAATGCTCAGGCAATATTCAACCTAGCCAACATAGCAATTCTGAATCTTGCAAAACTAACTTAAAATGCTGAAATGAATGCAGGGCTATACAAAATATTTATAACCGAAAATCATTCATTTTCTTGACAAATTCTGAAATATTCCAATGGGCTTTTAGGCGCCGTGCTTCAGATATGGAATACTGGGCACTACTAACAGGGTTAATAAGAACGGCAGGAACGCCCCCCCCCCCCCTGGTCATAACGGCCCCAAAGCCTGAAATGCATGTCAAGCAACAGCGAGATCTGAACCAATCATGAGACCGGCACAAAGCCTAAAACCCCGTTGTTAGGGGCCAGTGATATTTTACACAGTAGGCTATGATTGAATAATGATTGACCGGTGAACTCAACTCATATCTTCGCCATTCGACTCTGTACATAGGCCACGGTCCCCTAACAAAAGCGTAAACGGGAAAGATCTGTTGGACAAAAAGAACGCATTACTACCTGTAGATCTACAAGTCCAGACTCAGAAAAGTACTACTGTATAGGGGACGGGATTTAAGCTATGTCGTGACGTCATCATTTTATGCCCATGGGACAAAATCCCGTTCCCTATTAGTGGTCTTGTCCCTTCCGATCCACTATTTTTTACGGAAAATGCCTTGAGAAAAGTAAAACACTTTTTGCCTCTCTTGTCCACAGCATCCGATCCGCTCTGCCCCATCACCGGTATAGAGGCAAAGGGTGCTTTTCATACGTCATTTTCCCGCAAAAACAGAGAAGCGGACGCTGTGGACAAGACCACTTACTGTATTCTGTTTCTATGTCCATATTGTTTTGTTTTCGTTTCTAATTCTGTTATCATTACCAACAAAAATTTATAATTCATGATTAAATAGATATTAATATATATATATTCAAATATCATTATAATACTTTAGAATACAAGTCGTGAGTTGTGAACTATTGTGAGTTGTGAACTGATGAACTGCGCCTAACAGGCTGCGTTACAATTTGCTCTGAGATAGAGAAAGGTAGAGAGAGTGAGACTGAGAAAGAGAGAGAGGGTGAGAGAAAGAAAGAGCGAGCGAGACTTCTGTAAAACGCATAGAGCATTTAATTTTTTTTTAAAAATGGACATGCGCTATATAAATGCCATCCATCCATACTGTCCCAGAAAGGAAAAAAGAACAACCAGCTAACAAGAAAGACCAAAGAGAGACAAAATCAAGAACAGGGGGCCAACAGCACTATGCTGAGGCCCCCGAGAAACAAAAGAACTCATCCGGACTGTCCCAGTCAATCCCGTCTACATCTTATGCTGGCTCACTGAGTCAAGTCGGGGGACGAGATAGCCTAGAGCCAGGGTGCTCACTTCTCATGCCCGAAGGTACCGGGTTCAAATCCCGGTCGGTGCATGCATGTTGGAACTTTGGGATTTTTCTCATATTTTCCTATCCCTGGTCCTGTGGTAGGTAGGATCTAACACATGGTCTTCTCGGATAAGGACGAAAAATTCGGAGAGCCCCTGAGTACGTTGCGCACGTTAAAGATACCTTGGCAGCTGGAAATCGAAAAGAGCGGGCCGAACAGGCCGCTGCCCGGGCGAAATTCTAAAAAACCACAAGAAAATAAAAACAAGAAATTAAAGTGAGGTGTAAAAGACCAAGTGCAGCGAAAATCCTAAAATAAAGACCTAAACACAGTCAGGTCTGTTTTGCGTCTGGTTTGACTCAGTGCGGGAGGTCCCTCTTTCCACAAGCGTCCTCAAGACAGTTTTGACGCTCCCCAACCCGTGCGGATGACATATTTCAGTTTCCCCAGTGCGCGAATTCCTTTTTAACCCCATAGACCACATCTGTCACCAAATATAGGCTAAAACCCGAGACAGAATACCGAGACGAACGTTTCCTTCTTTCCTGAGCTCGTATGAGCAAGATGAGTACTACTCACAGAGCTCTGTGGTACTACTCTTCTTCGTTCAGTTTTGAAGGGGTGTGATGCAAATCATGACATGGATGAGACGCACAAAAATCAACGGACGAAAAGTGACGAATTGAACCGTCTCGGTATCCTGTGTCTCGGACAAAACCAAGACAAGACCGTCTTGAGTCGTGTTTAGGTCTTTATTTTAGGGGATTCGCTGCTCTTGGCATTTACATCTCACTTTGATTTTTGTTTTTTGTTTTTATTTCTTCTGTCTTTTTGTGGTAGGGATGAGGTGTTTCTTTTTTTTTAGAATTTTGCTTTGGCAGCGACCTTGTTCGGCCTGCCCTTCTCGATTTTCAAGTGCCAAGGTATCTTTAACCTGCGCAACATTTACAAAGGCAATCCGAGTTTTTCGTCCTTATCCGAGAAGACTAGGTGTTCGATCCTACCTACTACATGTATATGATCAGGGACAGACCCCCCCCCCCCCCAACATGCCTGCACTGACCGGGCATCGAACCCGGTACCTTCGGCATGAGAAGCGAGCACCTTACCTAGTCTAGACCAACTTGTCTCCCCTACCAGCTTTCTTGACTGGCGATTTGTTGAACACCATCTGGGTCAAAGCATAAGAACCCTTGCTTGGCACAGATTTTCGTTATTGAAAACTCCAACCGGAAATGGTTGAGACGATCGAGGTGGGTACAAGCGGCAACAAAACTTCTTTGTCGTACATCGAATCAGCGGTTTTCGTCCAATGAGAAATTTGTCACTGGAGCACTGAAAATGGAGTATCATAATAATAATAATGAAGATCATTTATATAGCACCCAGTCCAAGAATTTGCTCTAGGCACTTTGCACAAAGTCCGGTTCTCTCCATCGGCAACTCATCCTCTATCTTCTCTCTCTTCTCTCTTTCTCTCTCCTTCTCTCTCTCTCTCTCTCTCTCCCTCTCTCTCTCTCATGTCCAAGTTAGCGACTTGGTTCAGGGAAGAACGAGAGAGAGGATGATGTTTAACAACAGTGACCATGGATCTCCTGCTGAAGATTTTTTGGTTGGGGGGGGGGGGGGTGGGATAAATGATACATAAATAGTAACGTTTAGTAATTTTACCTTGCAGCAGTAACAGTGGTGGTAGTAGGAGGAGTGGTAGCAGTAGTCGTCACAGTAGTAGTAATTGTAGCTGTAGTAGTAATAGTAGTGGCAGTAGTAATAGCAATGGTAGATGTAGCAGTAAGAGTATTGGTAGCAGTAGTCGTCACAATAGTAACAGTAATACTAGTAGTAGTAGTGATAGCTGCAGTAGTAAAAGTATTGGTAGCAGTAGTGACAGTGTTGGTATTAATTATAGTAGTATTCCGTCACTGTTAGCAGAGAGTGCAATAAGTAAACAAATTCGAAAAATTAATTTTTATTTATATAAAATCTTTAAGAATTCATCACAACCAGACCAGTTGTGCTAAAATAAAGCAATTTTTTTTTTTGGTTGCTTCTCTTGAAATGAGTTCAAAGCGATTACTACCGTTTTAGGAGAATGGTGACGATTTGCAGTAGCAGTGGTTGTAGAATAGTGGCAGTCGTGAGTTAGATATATTTTTACGAGCATTTCTGGCGATAGGGGATATTGCTTCATAATATTGTCTCATCGCTCATGTGATACACAAGTAAGCGATCTGTTCATCATGCTTTCGACCAAAATTACACAGCTACCATTCGATCAACAGTCCGTGTTAGCAATAACATCGATTTGACAAAATTTGTTTTGCTACTAGGCCCCCTTAAAATAACACGGTTCTAACTCAGGTCAACTTTTGAGAAATCGATGATTGAAGGTTCTTTTAGAGCAAAGAATTTAAAAATGTTTTTTTTAGTAATACTTACAAATTACACATCGAATCTTCTGGATACTTTGGCACGCAATGGAGAAGACCCCGTAGAAGTTGTGTGCAGTTTGTAATGCAGTTCAGCCAAAAAGTGGAGATAGAAAATTGTCATTCTAAAGGGTCTATTACAGTCCCGTTATATTTAAACGTTAAGTCAGATTTTTTCATACAGGAGGAGAACCCTTCTAAAGACAATCTAGTGACCTTAGTAAAGAGTTCAAACAACCCTCGAGTCTCGCCCTCCCTGCCCGGACTCCACCGTCCCGTCACAGAGTTTTCACCTCAAGACATTCCTGGTCCTCCCCTCGTCTCACCTTTCCTCCTATACCTGCAATCTCATTACCCAGTTAGCCTACCCTGGACCCCTTTGACTTTTAACACTTCGTTCAAACTTCAGAGACGGCTCAGATATCTAGGTCAGTGGTTTCAGAGGAGGGGTGGGCATGACAGTAAGGGGCGAAGATGGGGGGGGGGGGTATCTATGGGTAGTCACACAAAGGCCACCGAATTCGGTCACCGAGCCACTAGGCGCTTTAGGTGAGAAGAATTGCACTATATAATTTCAACAACTGCACACAGAGCCCACCTAGATACGGTCCGTTTATATAGTGCAATTCTTCTCACCTAAAGCGCCTAGTGGCTCGGTGACCGAATTCGGCGGCCTTTGTGTGGCTACCCTAAGACCTACAGCCGACAATCTTCATCGTATCAGTTACTTTTGTCCGCTATGATGTGTACCTAGTACCTCCTCGTTGTAACGTACGGGAGACACGGTGGTCTAGAGACAAGGTGCTCGCTTCTCATGCCGAAGGTACCGGGTTCCATCCCCGGTCGGTCCAGGCATGTTGGAATTTTTATGGGGGGGGGGGGGGGGCAAATTCCCGTTCCTGATCCTATGGTAGGTAGATCGATCACCTAGACTTCTCGGAAATGGACGAAAATCTCGGAGGGCCCATGTGCACAATGTCACAAAGTGCACTGTAAAGATATCTTGGCAGTTGAAAGTAGCGAAGAGCAGGCCGAACAAGGCCGAATAAAGCTGGTGGTGGAGGGGGCGGGGTGGGGGGGGGGGGGAGACACGTTTTTGCCAGGGCAAAATTCTAAAAAAAATTAATCCCTACCACAAAAGCACACAGAAATACCAACGAGAAAAATAGAAAGAAGAAAAGTGAGGCGTAAAGGTCAAGAGCAGCGAAACCTCTTGAAATAAAGCCCTAAACACAGTCATCTTCTCGTGGTTTTATTCTGTTTCTTCTTCTGCTTTCTCTTCTTCTCGCCCTCCCCCCCCCCCCCCCCGCCATTTTCTTCTCTTCTTTTCCTTCTCCACCTTCTCCTTCTTCTTTATCACTTACCTCTTCATCTTCGGCTTCTGGTAGGGTTTTCCCCCTGACCCACCCCGTTCTGTCAATATTCTGTCTATCGACTGACTTTTTCCTAGTACAATGACGTGACCCTGATCGTGTCGACGTCCCATCTCCAAACTCAGACTGGAAACTCAGACACGCTTTTATTTTTATTTTTTTTCTTCTCCAGTCTCAACTCTTTTATCTCCTGTCACTAGTCATTACTCTGTTACTGAAGCGAATGCCATTTTATAGCCACGTTGATGAAAGACCTTTATTGTTGCTGTTTTTTTTCTTACATTCGTATAAAATTTCCAATTAAAACAAAAAAAAATTTCTTTCTGTTATTCATTCCGTCTTTTGTCGTTTTTTAAAATGACTATTCCTTCCTTACTGTCTGCTCCCTTTTGCGTTTTCACAAAACACACATATTCACACAAAAAAAGAAAAGATAAGGAAAAAAAGACACCAATCTCAATTCAAACCATAGGCAAAAATCATACATGTATTTTAAATATAATACATCTTATTTGTTTTGTTTTGTTTAATTGACTGACATCACTGAACAATGGCGTTAGTGAGTTCTACAGTATTTCCTATTTCAGCATGATGTCCAGGTCTCGAAGTGAAAGACGCAAAAACGGAGCCTTCCTGATGAATATCTACGTTATCTATACGCATTAGCTTGTTAAGTCACATCTCCGTACCCTATTGTAGATCCCCCCCCCCGCCCCCCCCACTGGGAGAAGGCCTGGTCTTCTCATATCTTGTAACTGGCGAGTTGAAAGCAGCGATAACTGTCCCGCACGGCGATTCTTCTCATCCGTCAGGCAGGGTGAGGTCTGGGATGCTTAGGACATTTTGTGTCTTCAAACACACTGTAGATGGTCATTATTGCTTGACCCCGTGTGGCAAATTTATGACAGAGGGGTCATCTAGAAAGTACCGTGACCAAGCACGATTTTTGCAGATCTGATTTAAATAGAAACGTCCACCGATGCATGTCAAAGTTGGGCAAAAAGAAAAGGTATGTTGCGAAACCCTAAGTGATAAATAAAATCCAAACAATACAAAGCAAACTAAAGAGAAGACAGAAAATACACAAAATTTTCGGCTTTCGCCTTTGTCAAGTGAAAAAAATAAAAATAAATAAAAAGCATGTCAGTGGTCCAGCCCAAGTCCACAACTTTCAGGATGTCTTTAAAAAATGTCTTCAGTGTCGTTCACAGCTCGCTTGAATTGTGTCATCATCAATGTCTGGCCCCGAGCCGCCATCAGTTTGAACGCCAATCGATAACTCAAATAAATCTGTTCTCTAATTTGAATTATAAAGCTTGAATGTAATTCTGAATTGACACTGTATTAATGAAAAAGTGTGTGCATTTTTTGAGACTCTCTGTATAAGTGCTGTGTATAGTGACCAGTCCTAACACTGGCTGCAGTATTTACCTTGTCCCTGTCTAAGACGGCAACATGAAAAGAGGAAATAAGACTTAAAGTGATGGAAGAACTGCCTGACTAAGTGTACTTAGCGATCGCTGAGTGACCATCATCCATTGTTCGGTGGATGTCCAGTGGATGTCCAGCTGTCCGTTGATGACCACATGCCCCAGGCTAAATCTGCTCTACCATATACAATTTCATTCTTTTCTTTGTCTGAAAACGTCGTAAGTCAGTAATATAAACTTTTTTTGTAACCGGATATTTTGCTAATATTTGGGATTTTGTCCTTCCAACTGTCTTTATTATGTCAATATAAAGCGCATTTATTACTAGCATGTCTTTCCAGAGAGTTTTGAAATTAATATAAAATTGCTTTCAGACGAAGTGAAAATTACTTCACCATGTATTCTGTAAGATAATAAAAAAACAACATAATTATGTAGATGTATATATCCCACCAAGTTACTTGTTGTATGGGGAGCCAGTAGTACATTGAGTCAAGCCTGTCTTGTCTTGGTGTTAGTGTGAGATATGGACAGCGAAGTTAAATGGAATCTCGGCCACCACCAATGGTGAAACACATCTGTTTCGTTCGCTGATTCAAAGGAAGTCTGAGGCAAAACCGAGGCAAAACAGTCCTGATTCAGCGGGCTATTGGCTGTCGTGAGTAGAATATCTGTGTAATGTTGAAATTCGAGGTCAGGTTTAGGCGCCTTTTGTGCTTACTATATCATTGGGTATTTGTCATATTGTTGTGTGTGCATTTCTGTCTTTTCAAGAAAATGAGGATCGAAATTTGGTCGGCAAAAAGGCTAAAACGTATAAAACATGACGTCACACACATATATCCGGAAAACTTCTTACCCGATTGGAATGACGCTTATACATGATAAAATTAGGAGTGAGAGAACTACTTTCATGACAAAGCCTAAAATCGGCAAAATGTCGCATACAACAATATGGCAAATACCCGTCCATATTTTGTTTATTGGGGAAAGGTATACGTTTAGTTTCACGATAACGATCTCGCTTAGAGCATTGAGATCAACCATCAGCACTTTCGTTCTCTCGTTCTTTCTTGTGTTGATTCATGTTCAATGTCTAAACAAGACGAACTTTGTGACGCACAAATAAACGAGGTTCACAGCACACTGCATCAAGTCTGTTTGGCCTCGGTTTTGTGGACTATGGAACATGAGACCTGGCGCTTTTGTGGAACTGACATTAGTCATTCTCGTTAGGTGATTCAAAGGAAGTTGAGGTCGCCTCAGAAGGGATGCAGACTTGTCTCTTTGCGTTTGTAGACGAAGTTGCCTTGACGGGTTGAGGCAGAGAGCAGGGATATGTGCGGTGGTCAAGGTGGGCTGGCGAAAGGAATGTCAAGAAAAGGGTTATTATTGTTGTAAAGACATATATTTATATAATTAAGTTAATAGAGACGTCGCGAATGACGAACGATGAAAAACCAGGGTACATCATGACTAACTAGGTCACCAACTTACCATTAATTAAATTAAATTAATATTCATGCTATATTCAACAGCATTTTTTTGTGACACACGACACTAAAAATCCTATTTTTGAGACATTACGACACCACAAATCTCAATTTGAGACATACAAAACTAAAATCCCGATTTTGCGACATACGACCCCTGAACTCTCAAGGAGATCAAGAAGGACAGTGGTATGTTATGTGTTACGTGAAATCCGATTTACAAGGACAGACCAACAACGTAGCAGCGAGATGATTCGTCCGTAGGTCTGAGGCGAAGTAAATAATTGATGAACCTGTGTACATTCGTCACTGGCCGAAGAACAACAAAAACACTACATCAGGGTTGACCGCTGGCGCAGACGGTGAGTTGGTGACCTAGTTAGTAATGACGTGGCCTGGTTTTTCACCGTTCATCATTTGCGACGTCTCTACTTTCAGCTGATGGTCATTCGATGTTGTTACCGTTTTTGTTTTTGTTTTGCTTGAAGAAAGTATATCTATTGTGTATTCCTGTTTTGTTTACTGGGTCACTGGTCAGTTTTTAACTTTTTCTGTGCATTCTATCTTTCTTTCACTTTTTCTTTGACTTTTATTTATGAATTTTTTTCATCGAACTTTTTTTCCTTCATTCCTGAGTTCAAACCATAGTCCCCCTCTTCTGCCCATCTGTCCGTCCCGTCCGATCCGTCTGTCCGTCAGGCGGCCCATTCATCTGTCTGTTCATCCATCCATCCATCCATCCATCCATCCATCCATCCATCCATCTATCCACTCACCTGTCCGTCCGTCTATCCATCCATCCATCCATCCATCTCTAGAATACACCGTGAGATTGTATTTTGATGTTCAAAGTAAAAATACCGGCGGAATTTGTTAATTATAGAAGGTGACAGTTTCAAATCTTGCCGAAATAGAAGTTGCTCTTCCTAATGCGAGTAATTATTGTAAGGTATCGCCCCTTTAGAATGACAAGGTTCTAACTCACTTCCTTCAACTTTTGAGAAACTGATGATTAAAGCTTCATGTGCTCACGGCTTTTAGAGATATACGTCTTTTTCTTTTTAATTATTCTCCCCAATTACACACAGAATCCCCTAGATACTTTGACACACAGTGGAGAAGGCCTGCAGAAGTAGTGTGTAACTCAATTCCGCGAAAAAGTGGAGATATAACCTTGTCATTCTTAGGGGGCGCTATTACTAAGGCATGTAAATGTTTGCAGAAAACAAACAAAAATACCGCTCTTTCCACATATCGATCTTGCTAGAAATGTATCTTTTGCTTGAGTTCCAAGTCAATGCTAGAATCCAGCAAGAAATAAAACTTTTAAGATGAACACCTGCAGCTCCAAAACTCTTGGCGGGCGCACAGCAGTTCTTCTTTGGCAGCAGTAAGATTAACCCAAAGATACTAGAAACGATAAGATGAGACACTCCCTTCTTCGCACCTCCAAGAAAAATCATGCACACAAATATAATGATAAATTAATGGTGCGGACTTGTTACAGCGCTACTGGGATTAAAAAAAAAAAAAAGCCAGAGTTTTCCAACAGTGATGATGTTGTAATTACAAAATAAGTGACGTCAATCGTGACCTTCAGCGATAGCTGAACAGCGAACAAAATTCAATATTTTTCCTATTTGGCTGTGTAAAATACTGCATTGTTCATGACTTCCACGCATTCGCCACTAGGTGGCGGTATGAAATCTGTGCACGCTGAAAGCACTAGCTGTCTCATCTTATAGTATCTAGTATCTTTGGATAACCCAAGAAAGATTCAAGCCCTCCGCTCAACAAGGCTGAGAACCAGTGTACTAGAAAACTGACACATGATTACTGACATCGAGTCTGACCATGTCAGTATACTGAAGACGTGTCATACCGCGGAGAAAAAACAAAACAAGCGACCTGTCTTCTTCCTCACCCTCTGTCCTTTCAACGGACAACTGGACTTGAAAGAAGAAGGTTGTCATGTTTATAAGCCGCGCGTTGACAGCCAAACACCAACATGGTATGTGGACAATGAAAATGTAGACAAGTGTATTTATGAGTGTGCGTGTGCACACATTTTGTGAGAGAAGTGTACAGGCAGAGACGGAGGTGAATTGGAGAAACGTGGAAAGGGGAGCAGATAATATTAATGCCGTATTGGAAATGTAAGTAACTAACACTGAAAGAGCATTTTGCTGTCTTTAACCCTTTCAGTGTCACAGACGTCCAGAGCGGTGGCCGGCATTTTCCTAAAGTATGTGCGCCGAGACCGCAAAAGCAGTCGCTCGGGTGTAGGTTGGATCTATGATAATATATTATGCGAATACGAACGAGGGCGTTATAATTTCTTTTTCATGAGTTTCAAGAGTGATTCTGGCGTTATATAGTTTGCCACTATGTCCCAGGGCTGTGACACCGAAAGGGTTAAACCAACCAAATAGCACCAATCTCATGCCATTTCTCACTGTACCCATATCACTTTGATGCATCATTGCTATCTTAGTGTTTTTAAAAAAAAATGTCTGTAAAGGGGGGGGGGGAAGGGGCAGTTGCCCAGGGGCCCCAAGTACTGGGGCGGGGGGACACATATATGCAAATTTCTTAGTAGTTATGTAGGGCGGGAGGGAGGGGGGGGGGCAGGTCGCAGCCCATTTGCTCTGCCCACGACCCCATACAAATGTTACGACGGTCCAGCGAGGGACGGGGGGGCGGGGACTTCGGTGTAGTGCCTGAACGTTTCAGCATTGGCTGTTATTATAAGTATGTAGGAATCCCAAGCGTTTTGCGTACCCATCCCTAACCCCGACCTTGTCCTCAACCCTAAATCTTATCGAATCCCTAACCCTGGCCCACCATTTGAACCCAAAAAATAGGTGCGAAAAAAAAAACAACAACCCCTGAAGTAATAATTAACTAAAGTTGTTGTTAGGAGTATTTTGGGAGGAACTCCTTAGCTCTGGAGTCACAAAAGGCTTTAAAATACGTACCCCTAGCGAAAAAAAACAACAAAACTTGGAGACGTACGTACTTGCAACAACATTCTCCGGGTTATGCATACATGTTATAGTAAATTCCTGATCCATAAAGAATGAAATCTGGCTCAGTTATTGGCTAAAAATCGTCGGAATGAAGCCTATGAAGGATGTATTGACGTCACGTGTCCTAGATATTTCCCCATAATGTAGTCTTTGACATGCTGGCATTGATCAGATGTGCTACCGGCTAACTAACTTTTCGTTTTACACACTGTGTTTCGCTTTTGATAATCATTAAGCCAGATATCCTATGGACTGGGTTTTTTTTTTTACTTGAAAACGTCGGCTTCCGCTACTTTGTAAACTTTTGGTATCCACAAAAGCGACGGAGAATTGCACAACGAGATGTGTTATGCGTTTGGTGACGTAAATGAAAAGTACCCGAATAACCGAACAAAGACACCGAGTCAAGAGTATTTTGTCTCGGTTTTCATGTGAGACATGTGGGCTATAGAGTTGTGTTTAGCTCTTTATTTTAGGATGTTTCGCTCCCCAGTGGCATTTACACCTCACTTTCCTTGTTTGTATTTTTATTGCGAGAAACAAAAGTTTCTGTGTGTTTTTGTGGTAGGGATTAGTTTGATAGAATTCTTGCCCCGGCAGCGGCCTTGTTCGGCCTGCTCTTCTCGTCTTTCAACTGCCGAGGTATCTTTAACTTGCGCACCGTGCACACGTCGGGTCGGGCTCTCCAATTTTTTTTTATCCTTATCCGAGAAGACTAGGTGCTCGATCCTACCTACCGAAGGATAGGATCAGGGACAGGAATATTTTTCCCCCGAAAAAAAAAAAGAAAATCCAACATGCCTACACCGATCGGGGATGGAACCTGGAACCTTCGGCATGAGACGCGAGCACCTTGCCTCTAGACCACCGGGTCTATGGGACCTTCTCCCGCTGGTGAGACCGAAACAAGTCACACTCGCTGATTCGGGCGTTTCAAAACTCTCTTGAGTCAACTGGCGAAGAGGGAGACCTCGCGTACTGAGTCAAAAGAGACACAAAACAGAATTGACTCGTTGTTCCACCAGCCTATAAAAAAAAAAAAAATAATAAAGATAATCAAAACTAGGGTCTGACTGGAAATATCATAAAAACCACAGAAAAACTGTGGGGTCGCAGCAGGGCTATAAGCAAAGTCAAAATTGGGCAAAAAGAAAAGGTTGTATGTTGCAAAACCCCGCGTGAGAAATAAAACCCAAACAATACAAAGCAAACTAAAATACCGCTCTTTCCACACATTGATCTTGCTAGAAATGTATCTTTTGCTTGAGTTCCAAGTATCCAGCTAGAAATAAAACTTTTAAGATTAAAGTTTGCTTTGTATTGTTTGGGTTTTATTTCTCAGGCGGGGTTTTGCAACATACAACCTTTTCTTTTTGCCCAATTTTGACTTAGGGTCTGATTGGGTTTGCCTGAGTTTGTAAGTTTTGGTTTAACGGCCCGTCGGCATGACAACGACCACTTTGCGCCCTGCACGGCCTCTTTGGTGTTACAATTTATTTGTGTTTGGTATTCAGAGCTTCGTTAAGTTAAATTTCACAAATAGAACTAAATAATATTGGTAAACATTGGTAAACATTTTCAAAAATTGTTTTGTATAGATCTGAAAAGAATTTTGTAGATGAGTATCGAAGTTTTTAAATTAAGTTGTAGATCTTTTCCATTTTCAGTAAGGACAAGACGCGCTATGGATCCGCGTCTGTTTGGGTCATGTAGACAAAATATTCACAATCCATTGTTGCTGTTGTTGTTGTTGTTGTTGCTGTTGTTGTTGTTATTGTTGTTGTTGTTGTTGTTGTTGTTGTTGTTGTTGTTGTTGTTGTTGTTGCTGTTGTTGTTGTTGTTGTTGCTGTTGTTGTTGTTGGTGGTGGTGTTTGTCAACAACTTGTGGCTAATACCTGGAAAAGACAATGCGGCCGTGTCGCTAGCGAACAAGTGGTCCACTAGCTGAACTAAATCGTAATCCTAATCTTAGCCCTGGATCTAGAACTTTCCTCCCCAAATGCTCAGTTTGAAATGAAAACCCAATTAGATAACATGGCACAGCTTTGAGTTTGAGTCTGGATTTTAGGGCTCGTCGGCACGATAACGGCCACTTTGTGCCTTTCACGGTCTGTTTGGGTACACTTTTCTTTATTTATGTTTCGTATTCAGAGGTTCAAACTTTCACTAATAGAACTAAACAGTTCTGTAAAAATTTTTACTGCACTGGAAAATTCTCAAAAGTTGCTTTGCATGGATCTGGAAAGAGTTTTTGTAATTTGTAAATGAGTATAAAATTTTTAAAAATCAAGTTGTAGATCTTAAACGCGTATTCACCCCTATTTACAAACAAAATGGCCCCTCTGGATTCAGAACACGGCGGAGTGTAGAGATCTTTGTTTTTTGGCTGTGGTAATAAGTACACACAGGCACCCCAAGCGTTTTTACACCGGGGAGCGTACGTTTACGTACCTATCCCTAAACCCCGTCCTTACCCTCAACCCCAAATCTTATCGAATCCCTAGCCCTGCCCCTTACCCTTTCAAAAAAAAAAAAACAACAACAACCCAAAAACAGGAGGCAAACAAAACAGAAAATATTAAAGAATAATTAATTAAGGCTGTTGTTAGGAGTATTCCAGGAGGAACTCTTTAGCTTTGGAGCCACAAAAGGCTTTAAAATTCGTAGCCCCTACCGCAAAACAACAACTTTGGCGACGTATGTACTTGTAACATTCTCGCTTTTTAATATAGGACCCCTTCCCTTGAACAACACACGAGGTATTGTTTCTAAAATTACCAGCAGCCCATTATGCCCACTAAAGTTTATTGAACACCCGGGCAAACGGAATGGGCATTTTGTAAATAAGAGTATGCTGAATTGCAAGCGATGACAGCAAACTCGGATCTTTTCAATGCTGCACAAATTCTCTGCAAGTAAACAGAGAGAACGTTCTGGAGTGCTCAGCCAAAGACGTCTTTTCATCATCTCTACTGAGTTCAGAGTAGTCTGGCACTCAAGTACTTTCCTTGCCTCAAGTACTTTCTCTTCAAAAACCGCACGATTGCTCAGCACGGCTTGTCTCTATGTGAAAAAAAAACAACGTAACTCTCATGTTGTTTTCGAAATGGATTATCTGGAGATCTCTCTGAGCTGACCTCTGATGAGCTCTTATCTCAAAGGAAGTGGGAGTTAATTTCTCTTTCATCCGTTTTTGCTGGCGCGACAAAAAAAGGATTCAAAAAAAAATATTTTTAATGGTTAAAATGTTAAAATCTCCTTTCTCTTTTTTGTTCGGCGTTTTGTTTTGTTTTGTTTCCACATTAAAAATTTTTTTTTTAAAGTATACATAATTAAAAAAAATATAAGGTTTCAATCTCGACACAACGTCCACGAATATTCATAACAGAGGGGATAATATCCTTTGAAGTTCACATATGACAAGACGGGGACACGGTGGTCTGGAGGCAAGGTGCTCGCCTCACATCCCAAAGGTACCGGGTTCAAATTCCTTTCGGTGCAGGCGTGTTGGAAGTTTGAGATTTTTTTCTCATATTTTCCTGTCCCTGATCCTATGGTAGGTAGGATCTAGCATCTAGTCTTCTCGGATTAGGACGAACAACTTCGGAGGGCCCGTGTACACGTTGCGCACGTTAAAGATACCTTAGCCGCTGGAAATCAAAAGAGCAGGCCGAACAGGCCTCTGCAGGGGCAAAATTCTAAAAAAAAAACAA
>OZ007570.1:18583473-18595973 GCA_963931925.1 Onchidella celtica | reverse complement strand
TAACGCCGCTATGTTATGGATAAAGACAGAAAATGCAAAAAAACAGAACTTTGCAAGAGACGCCATAACCATCTCATATTTGGTTCTGCTTTATTCTCTGTTCAATTTTCATTTTCTGGTGGAATGTTGTTACCTGCACGTCAGTTCCCGAAGTTTTTTTTTTTGCGCTAGGGGTATGTATTTTAAAGCTTTCTGTGACTTCAGAGCTAGAGAGCTCCTCCCGAAATGCTCCTCACAACAGCCTTAATCAATCATGATTATTTTTTTTTTTCATATTTTCTTTCTTTTTTTTTTCCCGTTTCTTGGTTGAAAGGGTAGGGGGCAGGGGCAGGGATTCGATAACATTTAGGGTTATGGGTAAGGACGGGATTAGGGATAAGTACGTACACGTACGCGCCCCTAGCGCAAAAGGCTTGGGGTGCGCACATACTTATAACAACAGCCTTTCCAGTGACCAAAAGGAAGAGTTAGCCGTACAACGTTATAACGCAGCTAGACAGGCAGAGCATTGCCGATTCTATAAAGTAATGCTAAAAATCCGTAAGACATCAGAACGCCCAGAGGCGAATCTACTATGAAACTACCGGAGCTTAAGCTTTAGGGACCCCAAATCCCGGAGGGGCCCTGAAGAAACTTTTTTTAACGAGTGAATTTTGGATGTTGCCCTATTGTTGCCGACTGAGAAAGGGATCCCATAACAGTTCAAGCTTCAGGGTCCCAAAAAATGTAGGTAAGCCAGTGAGAACGGGTTTAGGCTGCCCTCGACGAATCCCAGAAACAGTATTGGCCCTGTGACCAGACTCCCCTTGTCATTGTCCGCGTCTCAAGAGTCTCTTAGATTCACCTAGCTTGGGTCCTTAATACCTGTGGGGCGTTCAGATGTAGATTTATCACTGGTCTTTCATGAAACCAAGCTTCAAGCTTCTCTACGTCCTATCACCCCTAGTGCCCTCGAATCATAATTGCATAGTAATGCCTTTACATTTCTCGAATCATTTCCTGTGAAAGACGACGCCTCGCTATCGGGGTAACTATGCTATCTAGGGTTTATACAGTCAACAGCTAACAAAAGTCAAAACGTGTTATCGCATTGGCGTGTCCAAATGGCGTCGAACTCCTTTTGGACTTTGAGGCCCATGATGACTTCTACTTGAAGGAAAAAATGTTCCCCTTTTTATCTGATAGAGATCAAAGTAACGCAAGACTTGTACTTTATTCATATTGTGGTCTCCGTGCGATTGACACAGTAAGTGGTCCCATGACGTCAGAATGGCGCGACAAGAAGTACTATTCAAGGCCAGATTTTTCAGTGAGTTGTCAACAGGTTGTGTGTGTGATTAGAGTTGCCACGTGTGCTTCGCAAAGCCAACGCAGCTGTTGCCATTTCACCCTTTAGTCAAATCCCGGTTGTTGAAGGTAGAACGCTGCATGTCCGATGACATATCGATCAAAGTATCAGGAGGGTCATTTTCTTGACACTGAACGGATGGTCATGGCACTTGCTCTGGCAAGAAGAATAATTTTTTAAATATATTATATCAATAACAACAGTTAAAATATTCATCATATTGTCATCTATTTATCGTTGTTATTTTCAACTGTGCATCATCCTCTCTCATGTAATGAAATATGTTAGATTTATTCACAGTTCTCTTAAACCATATCAAGCATTATTGGGGACGCCAATTACACACGCCAAAACAGAAGAAAAAAAACACTCCAAACAAAACAACAACAACGAACCATTGGACAGAGAGACTGCATCTTTCACAAATTTTGAAACTAATTTTTTGTTTTTTGAATGTTTCCCTAACAACAGAAACACTGACATAGAGCATGCACATGAACTGACTAATACAGAATTTTATGAGCAGGAGATTAGGAGCAAATCAAATACAAAATAATAATAATAATTATGATAGTGAAACGTTTTTCTTGTAAGATCTGAATGGGCATACTATTTCTTCCTTTCAATGTTGTTGTTACTTGTACGTTCGGATGTACCCCAAGCTCTTTGCGCTAAGGACACGCACGTATATGTACCTACGCCTAACCCCGTCCTTATCCTCAACATTGAATCTTATCGAATCCCTAAACCTACCTCTTACCCTTCCAAACAAAAAGAAAACCTGAAAGAATAATTAATCAAGGCTGTTGTTAGGAGCATGGGGGGGGGGGGGACTCTCTAGCTCTGGAGACTCAAAAGGCTATAAAATACGTACCCCAAGTGCAAAATACTTGGGGTACGTACGTACGAGTAACAATATTCTTCTTTCAATCGGGAAGGCCATCTTACATCATGCTCCACTGTTGGGTCAACTCTTCCATAGTCGGAAATAGTGCACTAGGAAGGCCTTCGTCTCCCTATAACTTGCATCAGTCCCCGGCCCATCTGTTGACTTTATATGGAAGAAAAGGAAGAAGGGAAAATGGTTCCGTGACTCATACCATTGACATGATGCACATGACAGGAAGCTAGCCAAGGGAGCTGAGGGGGGGGGGGGATGATACCAGCTGTGAAAACTACCCTCATCTCTTTCTTCCAGTGACACACACACAAAGATAGATATGGGGAAACCTGTACGCCCACACATTCTATAGATCTAATAACAGACACGCGTAGGCACTTACACACACACACATTATTTTGCTCGGGTAATGAAATAGGAGAATGATTTTATAAAAAGCACAGCCTCCTAACGATTGTATACCATTACTTCCCGCCTAGATCCACATAATTATTACATTGTTTTCTTCTGAAAGTGCTGAGATTTTTGTTTTCTGGGAGGATCACTGCTCATAGCATTTACAATTATCTGTTCTGAAAGTGCTCACCACCCTAAAGGCTAACACATGCCACCGAGACATCAGCACCTTACTCGTAAACCACACAGACGTAGCCACGGCAAAATCAGCTGTTACCATGCACTGACACCAGCGGGTTAAATTTAGTGACCTTTAACTACTGGCCAGCAGGTTGGTTGGATGATTGTCTGAAAACCGCCCATGGATAGAATGAATTCTTAACCTCTGTTTTCATGTGTGCGGAAACGGAAAAGGCAACGGAAACGTCAAAAATCCGTCAAGTGGTGCAACGGAAAAATGTTTTCACTGGTACGAAAATGCCGTTTCTCCATACATGGAAACACTCTTTCTTTTTACTGCTTAGTGGATTTTTGATGTCTCCGATGCCGTGGTCGTTTCCGTATACATGAAAACATAGCTTTACTCTGGTATTTTGTAGCCACCTCCCCCCACACACAAGGTCATCCTGTTGGTCCCGCCATCTTTTTCTTTTGGGTTTTTCCCTGATAAATTTTCTAGGAAATTAAGGACACCAAGTAACCGAACAATGCACATGAACCAAGGAGAAAAGGGGGAAAGGGGGGGGGGGGACATTCCAAACCAAGAACGCCTGGTTGTCGGTGACCTTGGTACGTGATGGAACAATACTAAACAAAAACAAAAACAAAAAAAAAACCCAACCTTTTTGTTTTTGCCATTGTTAACTTTGGCACATGATGGCAATGGTCGAAGATAGGAATAATTGTCATTTCATTTCACTTAACGTGTTTATGATGGCGGGAATGGAGTGAGAGAAGACAGGAGTGGGCGAAGTGGCACGATCTTGGAGTCCAATGGTCTAAAGTGCCTCTTACAGCTGTAACAGTTGTTGTTTAATATTCCTTAACTCTCCTAGTTACGGGTTTGAATTGGAATCTAGTGTTATGCCAGATTTTGCAGTGTCCCACTGAAGCGTACTTAAGTCAGATTGCAAACACACGTCAAGTGTTGACAGGGGATGTGAAAGTGAAAGTGTTTTATGATGTCGTCGTGACTGTAAATCCGGCATGAAGTTCTTTCAACTACCGTTTATTCTGTTCAGACTGAAGCAGCTACTTCTAGCTCATTGTTATTCTTTACCGCCATTAAGCTGGGTTTTCATGTGTCCGGAAACGGCCACGGCAACGGAAGCGTCAAAAACTCTTCAAATAGTGAAATAGAGAGAATTTTGTATGTGTGCGGAAATGATGCCGTTTTGGTACAGATGGAAACACTTTTTCTTTTAAACCACCAGTGGTTGTAAACTACACGCACAATCAGCACACAGACTATGTAGATCTAGGAAGAAAACAACTCACAGCTGGCACAGTAACACCCGCATGGCCCGTACCGTGCATAAAGCAGACGGCACAGAAACTCATGCCCTCAAACTTTGAAACGCAACCGGAAGTTTAAAGTCGAAACAAAACAAAGGCAGGAGGGAAGCAATCATTGTTGAGGAGAAAGCATTATTCGATGACGTACTCTCTCTCTCTCTCTCTTACAATAAAAGTAGTAATCTGCAGTCATGCTTCAGAACTCATGCGCGCCAGGACACTGCGCACCAAGCTTGATATGGTTATTTTTTTATGTCATGCACGATACTAAAGTCGAAACAAAACAAAGGCAGGAGAGAGGTCATCATTGTTGAGGAGAAAGCATTATTCGATGTTTTTAGGCCTATTTTCATTTATTACAAAATTACGATACTTCGCTTTCATGTCAAAGGAATAGACACATTAGCAAAAAGAACTCTCTTTCACATGTAATTTTTTCAGGTCTGTGCATTTCTTCCTCGAGGCAGTGAATTTTTTTTCCTTGCTGTTTTTTTTATATAGATTTGATGAATTTTTGCCGTTTCTGTTTCGATGTACATTGAAAACCCAGTTACTCCCAATAGCTGCAAAGAGCATCCCCCAATAACACTACTGTAAATTTTCACATTACTATCTTCCTATGGTCTGTTTTTGCAATATTCATCCACTGTTCTGGATATCACTAAACTACACGATGGCTAGCAACAGCTGGCTGTCTGACTATTCAAAACCAGAAGAAAAAAAAAAAGAAGAGAAAAACATGTGCACATCTGAGATTGAGAAGATAGTGTGTCGTTGTCCACCCATTACTGCCGCCAGTGACCTATGAAAATGACAAATGATCCGGTCACATATTCAAGAGATCAAAGCCTCATAATTCAACATTAAAGGAAATATTGAGCAGGCTCCATGTTAAGATTAGCTGGCTAGAAAATACTCTGACATTTTCACTTAGCCAAACTTTGTGTTATATATATCTGCTTTGGACTTCGAGTTTGATATGGCAATGATAAAAATCTCTGGCAAGCTTTAGATGGCAAGTGGCAATTAGCTATCGGGCAGCAGCGTATTGCCTGGTAGGCCAATGATTAGCCTGTCAGTATGGTTAACAATGTCACAGTGGACTTAAAATCCGGTGTCACATTATTAACTCTGTTGGTCTACAACAGTAACATAATAAAGATGTGAAATTTACATTATTTCACCACTGTCTGGCTTTCCCGAGAAACGTGAAAACTTTGAGCTATTGTCTTTACATTCTTTGCATTGAAACCAACACGATAATAAAATACATTTTCACTGTTATTTCCAGTATCTTTTAGAATATTTTTAGCTTACATGGTTCTTATGGGAATGAGGGATTCGTGAATGGTATCCTTTTTATATTTCGACAAAATATGGCTTGTAGATTGATTTTTGTCGACCTGTCATGAGGATATGCGTATTTGTTGCTCCTGCGGCTTCGTATGATATTATGTATTGGCTCTGTCTTTCCTTTGGGTTAAATCTGCGGAGTGGAGAGGGGGTTAGTGCAAGATGGGCTAAGCACTGATTCCATATGTATTGGCTCTGTCTTTCCTTTGGGTTAAATCTGCGGAGTGGAGAGGGGGTTAGTGCAAGATGGGCTAAGCACTGATTCCCATATGTATTGGCTCTGTCTTTCCTTTGGGTTAAATCTGCGGAGTGGAGAGGGGGTTAGTGCAAGATGGGCTAAGCACTGATTCCCATATGTATTGGCTCTGTCTTTCCTTTGGGTTAAATCTGCGGAGTGGAGAGGGGGTTAGTGCAAGATGGGCTAAGCACTGATTCCCATATGTATTGGCTCTGTCTTTCCTTTGGGTTAAATCTGCGGAGTGGAGAGGGGGTTAGTGCAAGATGGGCTAAGCACTGATTCCATATGTATTGGCTCTGTCTTTCCTTTGGGTTAAATCTGCGGAGTGGAGAGGGGGTTAGTGCAAGACGGGCTAAGCACTGATTCCATATGTATTGGCTTTGTCTTTCCTTTGGGTTAAATCTGCGGAGTGGAGAGGGGGTTAGTGCAAGATGGTTCTGCCCAGGCTAATAGAGCAGCGAAGGGAGGACACTGCACTCTGGCATGATCTTTACCCTCCGACAACTTCAAGAGAAATGTAGAGAGCAAAATCGACCACTGTTCATAGCCTTCGTGGACCTGACAAAAGCTTTTGATACTGTAAGCAGACCAGCACTCTACACAGTTCTCAGAAATATAGGATGCCCCCCAAAACTGCTGAGTCTGATAAAATCCTTCCATGAAGACATGACTGGATGTATACGGTTCGATGGAAACATCTCAGAAAAGTTCGACATAAAAAATGGAGTAAAACAAGGATGTGTACTAGCACCGACCCTGTTCGGCATCTACTTCGCAGCACTCCTCCACCATGCGTTTAGCGAAAGCACTGAAGGCATATACATCAGGACAAGACTGGACGGCTCCCTGTTCAACCTATCAAGACTCAAAGCAAAGACAAAAACAGTTGAGGTCCTTCTGCGCGAACTCCTGTTTGCAGACGATGCAGCTATCGTCGCACATGACAACGAAACACTCCAGAATTTGATGGATCGACTAGCACGTGCATGCGAGCTCTTCTCTTTAATCATCAGTGTGAAGAAGACAGAAATAGTCGCACAAGGAACATGTGTACCTCCAAGCATCTACCTAAATGGAGATAAATTGAAAAATGCTGAATCTTTCACATATCTGGGGTCAACAATCACTGCAACACTCTCCCTAGATGAAGAAATTAACATGAGAGTCGGGAAAGCAGCCACAACTTTCGGAAAACTGTTCAAAAGGGTCTGGAACAATAAACACCTCACAACAAAGACCAAGATTCTGGTCTATCAAGCATGTGTGTTGACCAGCCTCTTATATGGATGTGAGACTTGGACCACCTACTCAAAACAAGAAAAAAGGCTGAACACGTTTCATCTCAGATGCCTACGGAAAATCCTCAACATCAAGTGGCAAGATAAGGTCCCAAATACAGATGTATTGAGAAAGCCACAAGTTCTATCAGTGCAAACGATCTTACGAATGAGGAGACTTCGCTGGTTAGGCCATGTGAAAAGGATGGATGATCACCGCCTCCCAAAACAAGTGCTGTATGGCGAGCTGAGGGAGGGTCACAGAGCAAGAGGCAGACCCAAGCTCCGATATAAAGATCTGTGCAAATCATCACTAGGTGACTTCGAGTTGCCAGAAGGCTGGGAAACCATTGCTGTAGACCGAACCACATGGAGAGGAGATGTGAGGAGGGGTGCTCGGAGGTACGAGCAGTCACAACAGACAAAACAAGAACAAAAACGGCAGGACAGGAAGCTCTAGCTGCTAACCCAGCAACCACACAACAGTACTTGTCCTGCTCATATTGTCAGCGGCCGTGTAACTCAAACATTGGCCTGATCAGCCACGAGAGGAGTTGCTCACGACTCCAACATTGACATTTAGAAGCTGCTCTGACCGTCTGCAAAGACGAAAAGGGCCAATGAAAGCCTTTGCGTACTAAGTTAAGTTTGCTTTGCGTCGATTTGACTCAGACTTGAACTTAATTTGAAGAGACTAGCCAAACAGACTTGTTTGTCTTATCATTTGTATTTGTATTTGTATACTTATCCCATTTGAGAAATTTGCCTTGGTGTCATTGCAGCAAGACGTCGTCGCCGCATGCAGCGCCGGTCGGCGTTTTTTTAATGTGTGTATGGGGGTGGGGGGTAGGAATTAGTTTTTTTTAGAATTTTACTCGGGCAGCGGCCTTGTTCGACCTGCTCTTTTCGACTTCCAACTGCCAAATTTCTTTTTAACGTGTGCAATGTGCACATGGGCCCTCCGAATATTTCATCCTTATCCGAGAAGGCTAGGTAGTCGGACCTGCCTACCACAGGATCAGAGACAGGAAAATAATAATGAGAAAAAATCCCAAATTTCCAACATGCCTGCCCAGACTGGGAATCGAACCCGGTACATTCGACATGAAAGGCGCGCACCTTACGTCTAGACCACTGTATCCCTAGCGCCCCAGCTCCTGTAAATTCCCTCCATTGTCCACAAAACCGATGAAAATAAACTTGATTCAGCGTGTTCTGGGCCTAAAGTGCCGAAAAAGCAACCTGGCACTAACATTTTATAAAAAGAATATATTTTAGCCACCATAGTTCCGTCAAAGATAGAGGAGTTAACCCTGTGCACAAGGTCATCAAAACAATAAAATGTAAGTCGTAGTATATTTTGGCCATCTTAACTTCATCTTGACTTCAACTAGTGCATTATTTCAACGATTACCTATGATTACAAAACAACTTACGAACAAATGTGAAAACTACCCAGAGGGCAATGGAAAAAAATAATGCGTAACATCAGACTGCAAGAAAACATTCCCCACGCAGAATACGCAAACAAAGAAAGCTAACGGACACAGTAAAATTCATGCTACAACAAAAGTGGAATTGGGTTGGACAATGTGGGAAGGATGAATGACAATAGATGGACAAAACATTGCACTGAATGGCAACCCACGGACAGGAGAGAGAACACGAGGACGACCAGGAAGAAGATGGCAGAATGATAAGAGAGGGGGGAACGACATGGATGAGGAAGACATCAGACAGAAAGGAACAGAAGTCATTGTCGGAGGGCAACACCCTGCAGTAGAAGGGCAATACCTAGGTGAAAGGTTGAAAAGTTAAAAAACTTCATCTTAAAAATTAAACTCACGCTAAATTGGGCTTAATGGCGCCCCCCCCCCCTCCTTTTTTTTCAGATTCTACACAGGTTTTAATATGATAATTATGAAATGCCAGATTTCAGGTCTCAGTGTAATACTGCCTTACGGTATGTTCACTCACTGCCCCTGAAGTTTATGAATGAAAAAAAAAAAAAAAGCCAACAACAAGCACAAATTAAAAAAGTTATTGAAGGATAGAGAAATTCTCTCAATGAACAGTTGCAAGTTATTGGGTTGTCATTATTTGATAGTGTTTTTCCATGTAACAGATGGCAAAAGCGGAGCCCACATGGTGGAAGCAGGAGACAAAAGGGCGACAGGAAAGGGGTGGGAGGGGGAGGCTGGCTGACTTCATCAAACGATTGTTGCATTTTTCAAAGAGCTGAGATACAATGATTAGCGCTGTTACTTTCAACGTTGTGCATCCTCAATCCTGACAATAATGTTGTCTTTATTGGTAATTTACACACCAGCGCCATCCCATCTTTCTGCCCATTTCCAGTGATTTATTAAAATCAAAGTTTGTAAATAAATTTATTTGTTTCGTTTATGTCACTCATCACTATTACTGTGTTTGTCGTTCAAACTTTACCGCCTCTTTTCATTTACATCACAAATCCAGCCCGTTCTGAGTATGGAGGGAAATGGTGATTCCTTTGTATTCCATTTATTGTAAAATAATGTATAGAAAAGAACAATACTAGTATACAAGCGCGGATATGTTTTTGTTATTCTATAACTGAAATCTGGATGTTTTACACAACGAGCTCACGATGAGAGTGTCAGGTTTCGTAATGACAGCAAACTGATTCTTGGTGATCAAAGTTCATACCTGCACTTATATCAGCTGTTAAGGGGTGAAACGGACCAAAGCTGGTGTACCCTCCAGGGTTGGTTGCTCCTTGCCCTTAGATTTTGCTTCACACTCACAGAATATGCATTGCCCACACAGCAACCCACCGCCGGGGTGCAAGCAGGTACTGACTATTGCGCTAATGTGAAGCAAAGTATATAAATTATGGGCGGCGAATCACCAGTCTGGCGCCTACACCAGCCTTGGTCTGGTTTCAGCCTTAGGGTCTGGCGCGCACTAAAAACTCACTAAAATTCAATGCCGTGGCGTCACGATCCAACTAGTTGGGTCTCACTGAAAACTCAATGCCATGACGTCACCATCCAACTAGTTAGGTCTCACTGAAAACGCAATGCCGTGACGTCACGATCCAACTGGTTGGGTCTCACTGAAAACTCAGTGTCGTGACGTCACCATGCAACTAGTTGGGTCTCACTGAAAACTCAATGCCATGACGTCACCATCCAGCTAGACAGCCGATCAGAATCGGCTAATGGACATCTGGCCTAACGCTAAGTGGAGCCAGGTTTACAACTATGAAGGCAGGAATATAATAAGAGTTGAATTTACGATTTCTAAAAGAGACATTGAAAAGATTGGCACTTGCCCTGCCAACGTGTCCTGCCAATACTGAAAGTTAGGCCAAAAACGTCATCATGCGTGACACGATGGATCAAAGACCATCTGACAAGTTTCATATCATCAAATGGCACGGACAACCCAGAGATATCCAATGGCCATCTGGCAAGTTTCATACCATCAAATGGCATGCAGAATTCAGAGATATTCAATGGCCATTGGCAAGTTTCATAATAATAATAATAATAATAATAATATAATAATAATATGAGCATTTATATAGCGCCTTTCGCCGAGGCCTCAAGGCGCTTAACATTGTCCACCATACGCGCACACACACATACTAAAGAACGGTCACACACACCCAAATCATTTATCTAAATATTTTTTAAACAGGTGAGGTTTTAGTTGTTTTTTAAAACTCTCTACACTGCATGCTGATCTCAGGAAATTTGGTACTGAGTTCCATAATGCAGGTCCAATTTTACTAAATGACCTGTCGCCGAACGTTTTGAGGTTGCACCTAGGTTCCACCAAGAGCCCCGAGTCTTGAGATCTCAGGGCCCTGGCAGGAGCATAGGGACAGAGAAGTTCACTGATGTATGTAGGTGCAGTTGTTGTGACACTACAGTAGCAAAACAGAGCAATTTTGTATTCTATTCTGACTTTTACTGGTAACCAGTGAAGGATTTTGAGCATTTCTGTGCTACTTTCAAATTTTGACTTTCCAAGAATTAAACGAGCCGCACAATTTTGTGCTTTTTGCAGTTTAAAACTCTTTTCATCTGAGAGACCAGCATAGAGTGAATTGCAGTAATCAAGGCGAGACAAAACCAAGGAGATAACTAATGTTTTCACTGCTTCCTGAGTCAGAACAGATTTCATACGTGAAATCCTTCGTATTTCAAAAAACATTGATTTGGTGATGTAATTAATCTGATACTCCATGGAAAGATTTTTGTCCAAAAAGACACCCAGGTTTTTTGCTTTCTCTGAAAAATGAATATCAGTGTCAGCTGGTTGTATTTCACTGACTTCAATCTTATTTAGCTTTGATTCAGTGGCACATAGCATAACCTCGGTTTTGTCATTGTTAAGCTGGAGCTTGCTGGTACGCATCCAGGTTTTTACAGAGTCAAAACAATTTTGAACTTGACTCAGAAGTGAAGGAAAGTCAACCAACTGAGATGCTGCATAAAGCTGCGAGTCATCTGCATACATGTGATATTTCATACTGTGTGATACCCCAAAGATATTCAATGGCCATTGGCAAGTTTCATACCCTCAAATGGCACGGACACCCCAAAGATATTCAATGGCCATTGGCAAGTTTCATACCCCCAAATGGCATGGAGAATTCAGAGATATCTAATGGCCATCTGGCAAGTTTCATACCATCAAATGGCATGGAGAATCCAGAGATATCTAATGGCCATCTGGCAAGTTTCATACCATCAAATGGCATGGAGAATCCAGAGATATCTAATGGCCATCTGACAAGTTTCATACCATCAAATGGCACGGACACCCCAAAGATATTCAATGGCCATCTGGCAAGTTTCATACCATCAAATGGCATGGACACCCCAAAGATCTCCAATGGCCATCTGGCAAGTTTCATACCATCAAATGGCATGGAGAATCCAGAGATATTCAATGGCCATCCTGCAAGTTTCATACCATCAAATGGCACGGACACCCCAAAGATCTCCAATGGCCGTCTGGCAAGTTTCATACCATCAAATGGCATGGAGAATCCAGAGATATCCAATGGCCATCCTGCAAGTTTCATACCATCAAATGGCACGGACAACCCCAAAGATATTCAATGGCCATCTGGCAAGTTTCATACCCTCAAATGGCATGGACACCCCAAAGATATTCAATGGCCATTGGCAAGTTTCATACCCTCAAATGGCACGGACACCCCAAAGATATTCAATGGCCATTGGCAAGTTTCATACCATCAAATGGCATGGAGAATCCAGAGATATTCAATGGCCATCTGGCAAGTTTCATATCATCAAATGGCACGGACAACCCAAAGATATTCAATGGCTATCTGGCAAGTTTCATACCATCAAATGGCACGGACGACCCAAAGATATTCAATGGCCATCTGGCAAGTTTCATACCATCAAATGGCACGGACAACCCAGAGATATCCATTGGCCATTTGACAAG
>OZ007570.1:18558473-18578473 GCA_963931925.1 Onchidella celtica | reverse complement strand
TGGTGGTATCACAGTAAGTCCGGAACGGTGCAGTCAGCTGCTGGCAGACAAGAAATGCACACCATAACCTCATATTTTCTATAGGAAGACCCTATCATACGGAGCCCTTTCAGGCAAGACAGCTTCTGCCAATTTCTTCGGTGTACAGTTTGCTAGCAGCAACTGGCTGTGACGTTCCGAGCTTAGCATGACATCCCCCTTGAACCTAGAAATACTGTGCAAAGAACACCCAAACTGGTCTCATAGTGGTGATAGTCACTCCGAAATTGTGTTCACGTTGGGCTGAAGAAATAGAGTGACTGCATGGCCGTACTAACACCACAAGACGCCAGATACGCTGCCACCCTTTGACCGTACTTTGGCGAGTTCGTTCTAAGCAAAAGTTAAAAAGAAAAAAACCACTGTGACCAAACAAGGGTCCGCTGAGAAAGTACGATTCCCTGAGGTTCTTGCACAATGTCTTCATGCCTACAAAAGGTTGAGAAAGGAAACATGGTGTTTTCTTTCTTTTGTCATGTAATCTAATTAGCATGACGTTGTTTTTCACGGTTTTTTAGATTCGGGCGCGTTTTTCAAGGATTTTGTCGGAGTGTCGGTTTACTTTTCGCCAAGCTGAAACAAAATAATGCATTCCTGAAAAACTAAAGTTTAAACCTGACATTTTTATGTGAAAGTACAAAAGGCAACATCCAAAGGACAAAATTTCGTGTTTGCTTTATAAATCTAGAAAAAAGAGGTACTGGTTCAAACCTAGAACCTGGGTGACGAAATCTGAGAGCCATGAACTCGGTGTGGCCAGGGTTCTAGAAGATGTTAGGAAGTTAAAGGCCGAAACATCTAATGAAAGAACTCACTCTTACTCTGAAGATTGTGACCTGTCTTGCTCCACCTTCGGAGTTTCTTACCACTGTACAACAGAATAATTTTAATGTAATCTTCTCTTTGGCTACCGTATGCCTTGGCTTCGAAGTACAATTGGTAGGGTAAACTTAGATGCATAGTTTCTGAAATCAGAAACAAGCTATTGCCACTTTGCTACCTGAAGCCTGCCAGTGATTTTTAACATTTTCAGCTGTTCAAATCAGATTCTAAGCCGGTGTGACGAAGTATTTGGTCCCCCGTAGTGCACGTTCCCCAGGAACAAATACTTCATAGTAAAAGTTCCCCCTTGTGTTTTGCCAAAAATGAAGATTTTTAAAATAATTTTCACTTGAAGCCTTGAAAACTCCATGAAACGTCACCATACAAACCCTCGAATCTTAATTCTGTATTAAGAACAAGTTTTTGCACTTAAAAAACAAAATACCGTTTTTTGGAGGGTGACATTGCACTTCGTCCGGGGAATGTTTACTATGAAGTAAAAGATCCGGCGGAACAAATACTTCATAGCACTTAATCCGCCCCCCCCCCCGACCAGATACTATGAAGTAAACGTTCCCCCCGAAACTTTTGCTTCATAGCATTCATTGTTCATTGCAAGAAATGTTTCTCCCGACCAAATACATGTCCTACAAACGGAATGTGTAAATTTATGAAGCCAATAAATAAGGAAATGTCTTTTACACTGCAGTCCAATTACCCCATAATTTCAGACTAAGCGAGAAATAAGAATGACAAAGGAAGGCCCGTGTAACAACACTACTGACATAGTTGTTGTTTGTTTTATTCCTTTTCTCTTTCCCGTTCTGTCCTTCTCGTTCTCTCCCCTTTCTTTCAGTCTTACTTCTTCATTTGCTGTTCCAATCTGCATATTTTAAAATATCTTGTTTATTTCTGTTGCGGGGGTTGTGTCAAATTTATACATATATTTTTTATGTAATCGTTTGTTGCTTTTATCACAATATTTACCTATAATTCTTATGCTGTATGTGTGTGTGGGCGTGCATGCATTATTGTCTTTGTATGTGAAGATAACAGACAGACAAACGGAATGAGATCGCTCGGAATGATCAGTTCCTCTTGGACGACATAGATTTGGTCCTAACTGGACCAGAAAAAGTAGAGAATATCATTGGTCAAATGGCCGTCAGGAACTGGTGATATAAATGGTGTGAAGAGAAAACACCCCGCATGTTCTTTCTATCATTTGAAATGGGGTGGGGGGGGGGTGTAAAGCGCGTGCTATACTTGGGAAGTTGAGACTGTGGTGATCATCACATTAGCCCCAGTGTCAGTAGTCTTTCTCTTCTTCAAGGGCAGATGTAACGTCTCCACGAAAGGCTTTAGTTTTGAAGCATTGAAGATTGACCATCAAGCTTGTGTGTTCCTTTGCTCGGTAAAATGTTTAACCTTTGTTGGTCCAAACCATTTTGGAGTTTGTCTTGTCCACTTCTGTGTGTCTTGCCTACTGTTTTCATACTTGACTTTGTCTTCAACCGCGTATTTTGGCTTTTGGTGTCTGCAGTCAAAAAGCTCCTTTTGCTTTCGTTGCGATCTCAACGGATTCCAGTATTCTCATCGTTTTAATTACTTTTATCTGTTTTTCTTTGTTATCAGCAGCCAGAGTGACGTATCAAATTATTGTGATATCTCGCTGCCAAAGCTCCTGATATCGTACAGATAAAATCGACAGGTATTTTTGAAAGACACTTTTCTATTTGGTATTCGAGCACCAGATGTGGCTTCCAGTGGAAACACAACAGTGTACAAATGAGGCTGGGGCCATTCTTAGCAATGGCCCTGTAGGATGCTAGAATCAAGGAAACACTTGGCAGTGTAAATCGAAAATGATTCGTTGCTGGCCGTGGCCAGTCACTGATCAGATCACTCACAAAATCTGTTTCTATACCCACAAACAGGAGGAATCCATTTCAGTTTTAACATAAATATTTGATCAAGGAGTGCAATTTCGAAGTTCTGCTCATAAATCGCTGCTTTCTTTCATTTTCTTACCATCGTTGCTAACATACCACCCCTAGACGATGGGAACAGTCCAGCTGCCTACTTTGACACATGTCATCTGAATGACAATGTGAAGTTTTATATATATACCAGCTGAGGTCCCCGGCCCTGCCCGGGATAAATCGAAATATCATAAAAACCACAGAAAAACTGTGGGGTCAAATCGGTTTGAATATTAGTTTCAGTTCTGGGTGGTTATTATGGACCTGCTTCATCTTGCCTGTTCCTATTTGTTTATTTTATTTTTGTTTGTTTGTTTTTAATTAAGTCTTACTGCTCTGCCTTTGTGAGTTGACACCCTGCGCGTCCCGTACATCAGCATGATTTGCGCACGGGTTAGTGTGTTTGATAGTGAACACATCGCAGGAAATGATATCGAAACCTTAAAATAGCGAACCATGACTCGAAATAGATCTAAATGATGCCGAAACAATGAAAAAGGAAACGTAGAAGCCTGAACATTTCATAATTTCTAATATAGCCCATGTTAATTTCGCATTGATAATATGCTGTTGTGCAAAGTTTGAAGCCTGAGTGTGATGCGGTTCCTGAGCCTTAGGTGACCAAAGTTTCGAGTTACCAAAATATCTTACTACACTCGGCCCTGTCTGAGCTGTAAAAATGACGAATCGGAAAACCTCGAACGGCCCATTTTGTTTTCTATTTTTCTAAATTTTTAAGGTTGTTGCATCCTTAAAATGAATTGATACAAACCTTGCTCAGTCTTTGAACGACTTTCAGTAATTTTTTCATGGCTCTACGTTCAGTAATTTTTTCATGGCTCTACGTTCAGTAATTTTTTCATGGCTCTACGTTCAGTAATTTTTTCATGGCTCTACGTTCAGTAATTTTTTCATGGCTCTACGTTCAGTAATTTTTTCATGGCTCTACGTTCAGTAATTTTTTCATGGCTCTACGTTCAGTAATTTTTTCATGGCTCTACGTTCAGTAATTTTTTCATGGCTCTACGTTCAGTAATTTTTTCATGGCTCTACGTTCAGTAATTTTTTCATGGCTCTACGTTCGGTTGTTTTTTCAGCTATAAAGTGCAACCGTCCCATTTTACCCAATTATATATAGAGATTTATTAATTTTGCCAGCCAATTTTAACATGGAGCGTGCTAAATATTTGCTTTAATGTTGAATTTGACGGCTTGGATCTCTCTAAAACATCTCAACCATCTCCTACTCCCCCACCCCCCCCTCCAAAAAAAGTACCCCTTCTCTCCCTCCCTCCTCCCAATAATTTTCTGTCACAGCATCAGGTGGTCCAGCCCTAATTTCCGCCCATTCACCGCTACACTGCCCGTGTATTAATTGGTGGTAAGAGGATACATTTTCACGAGTTAGCCCTCCCCCCCCCACCCCACACACACACCCCACACCCCAAACCTTCGTTCCTCCTGCTTAAAACAAAAAGAAAAAAAATCCTGTCACTATCTGCGTAGGGCTCCTTGATTATGATGCACGTCTATGAAACTAAAAGAAAAGAAAAACTCATCACGTGCCCCTTCCTGTCCATGAACAAAATAAATAAACAGAAGAAAAAAAAAAACACAATGGGAAGTTAACGCCATGCTTTGATGTTGTTCTCGTGGAAAGACAAGACAGTTTCAAGGAGAGTACAACCCTCAATCACGTCTGTAGTGATGTACCCCACCAAAAAATGCACAGGCTTTTGTCTTTGATGTCTATCTTCGTGCGCAGTGAAGGAAAACTCTCAGAATGATCACGGGGCGAAAATACAAAAGAAAGAACGTCAAATCACATGTACGGACATACAGTTCACACGTCATTCTATTTCCATTCATGTTTTGTTGTCTTTTTTTTTTATTTTTATGAAGGCATTCCGATCCACATCACCCAGTTTTACTTCCCTTGGTCAATACAGTTCGGGGGAGTTACTGGCCGTGGTTTTAACTTGATTCCACGGTGCAGGCTTGAAAAGGGACACAAGATGGAAATCAAAAATATTTAGATTTTTTGTTTAGTGGGTTTACTCGTTGAAGATGATAGGTCAAAGGGCAATCGCATCAAGTGGTGATAGACATTCTAGTAAAAATATTTCGTTCCCCAAATGTGTAAAGTCACTTGGGAAATGTGACGGCAGAGACACGTTTCTTTTTGTCTTAGTTTCTTGTTTTGTCCATAAATCATGAGAGGAAGTGACGAGGGCATGTGTTATACAAATTAGACATGCATTTGTTCATTCGCTATCTATCTATCTATCTATCTATCTATCTATCTATCTATCTATCTATCTATCTATCTATCTATCTATCTATCTATCTATCTATCTATCTATCTGTCTATCTGTCTGTCTGCCTGTCTGTCTGTCTCTCTGTCTGTCTGTCTGTCTGTCTGTCTATCTATCTATCTATCTATCTGTCTGTCTGTCTGTCTGTCTGTCTGTCTGTCTATCTATCTATTTATCTAGTTTGCTCACTCACTCACTATTACACGTACACACTCATTCAATCACTCATTCATTCGTTCTTTTACCTCCCCCCCCCTCCGCCTTTTCTTCCCTCCCTCACTTAACTTGTCATGGCCAATCATATCCACACACCCTAATATGTAGACAAATTAATTAGTAATAATAATTTTTTTTTAAAAGGGACGAAGAGCGCACGCGCGCGTGAGAGAAGAGGGTGGGGTTGGGGGAGAGAAATCTGGCCGTTTGATCATGCGCCAATCTGTTAAACGACTCACCACGTTCAAACACACAAACAAACAGACAGAAAGTGTCCATACTTTTCAATGTTTCTTGACAATGGCTGAACTTTCCAAAATTTACTGAATGTATCCGTTAAGAACAGTTTTAACAAGATCATCTATATGCACGTACAAATATTTGAGAATTTGGACAAAAATGAACTTTTTTTTCTCAGTAATCGCGGCACGTACAGCTTTTAAAATTGGCATGAACATTGCAAATAACTATTGACGTCAGACATGACAGCCTTGAGACTTACTTTAATGAATACGTTAATTTTTTTCCCTCATATATATTTTTTGGAATATTTTCACTCGAGAGGTGAGACGTCCAGACCTAGTTTTTAATCGCCAAAAGTCGTGAGGCGAAACGAAAGATAAAAAAACCTTATAAAGACGTATCCGCTTTAGACATGTGTATTGATTATTGTCTTTTTGTTTTGTTTTTTTTATTATTACGTAAATGTTAATGTAAATTCAATGTTTAATGCTTATGCTTTTGTTTTAGAATATAAAGAGAATCAAGTTCCTGAGTTACGCTTGTTTTGGTAAGTCTGGGCAAAAATAGGTCATCTTGCTAGTTAATAGGTAGAATGCGCATATCCACCATCTTGTCTGTCCGGACCCACGCTTCACCATGGCGACGGTGGCATTGATTTTGATTCGTTAGCTGATTTGCACCGTGAGCACTTAAGGCGTCGCGAACCAATCGGCGGCGAGTTTTAAAAAACTTCACTACTGTAAACAATGACACTTGTGTATCTGTATGGGAGACGTTCGGACAATTCTTTCACTTCCTTTCTCTTGTTTACACGGATGGTACGGAATCTGACCAGCATGGATCCATCCTTTCCACCCCTGTCATAACAGTCAACTGCAATGCAACCAGCAGGCATTTTAACCGCTTAGACACATCTCGAAGTTGATCCACCGGCCATCTTGTTTGGCGGAAGTACAGAATAAAAACACTCTGTGACGTCATGCGCATTCTACCCATAGCAAAGATGTCTATTGTTATTAAGTACGTAAGCAGCCCAGGTGTTTTGTGCTGTCTTTATTTTAGGAGGTTCGCTGCCCTTGGCATTTACACCCCACTTTTCTTGTTTGTAGTTTGCTTGTTGTGGTAGGGATGAGTTATTTTTAGAATTTTGCCCGGGGAGCGGCCTGTTCGGCCTGTCATTTTCTCGATTTCCAAATGCCAAGGTATCTTTAAAGTGCGCAACGTGCACACTGGCCCTCCAAATTTTTCGAGGTGCTCGATCCTACCTACCATAGGATCAGGGACAGGAAAATAATGAGAAAAATCCTAAACTTCCAATAAGCCTGCACCGACCGGGATTCGAACCCGGTACCTTCGACATGAGAAATGAGCACCTTGCCTCTAGGCCACCGTGTTTTGCGCTAGGCGGCGCATACGTATAAATACTATCCCTAAGCCCGATCTTCTCATCAACCCTAAATCTTATCGAATCCCTAACCCGGTCCCCTACTTTTTCAACCAATAAAACAGGAGGAAAACAACAACAATAACAACAACAAAATCTGAAAGAATAATTAATTATCATTAATTAAGGCGGCCGTGAAGGAGCATTTCCGGAGGAGCTCTCTAGCTCTGGAGTCACATAAAGCTTTAAAATACGTACCCCTAGCTAAAAAAAAAAACTTGAGGGAGGTAAGTACCTGTAATAACGTTCTTCAAATTATCTGAAGTTTTGACACGTCGGCCTTGGGACTTTCTTTAATGCGCGCGTTAATTGTAGAAAATGTATAATATTTCTCCAATATTTCCACTTGAGAGCAATGGGACGCCTAGACATAGTTTTTAATTGCCAAAAATCATGCTACGAAACGAAAGATAAAAAACATTAAAGAGACGTATCCGGTTAAGAAGGATCTTGTTGGAATTTTTGGCCTTTTGTTTCTATTGCGTAAATGTTAACCTAAATTTAATGTTTAATGGTTATGCTTTTGTTTTCGAAAATAATGCGAGTCAGATTACCGAGGAAAGCGTGTTTTTGTAATGTCTGGGCAAAAGTGGGATTTTCTCCTTGATTGTGCAAACTCATCATAATCATAACTTGTGAATCCTAGCACACATTTAATTGCTATGTCATACCATCCATTAGGGTTGTATGACATTTGGAGCACTACTGCAGATCAAAGAAAGCCGCCATGTGATATTTGGAGCATTAAGTTAGTTCAAAGAAAGGTGGCATGTGTCATTTGCAGCACTAGCATTTGGGCTGTGATCTTATCAATTAATCCTTAATCAACCTGTTGGCTATCGATAACTCTATGAATATTTTGCAATAACTTGCGGTGGGTACCACAGGGATAGAAAGTTTCTTTATAGGACTAACCCTAACCTAACCCTAACCCTAATACCAGCAGCGGTATATGTGCGCCAAATGTCTTACTGAAATTTTATTAATTTTTGGTAGTGCTCCAAATGTCATACTGCAATTTGACCTAGAATTTAGGCAGTGCTCCAAATGTCATGTTTTCAAAATTTTGGTGCTCCAAACATCATGCTACCTCCATTAGACATAAATATATAACAGAAAATGCAAACTATTCATGGTAAGATCGGGATCAAAACTTGGTTTAGCCAATGAATGACAAGTAACAAACCTGGCTTTCAAATGATGAGATAATGACCAGAAAGGTGTTGTACAAACACACACACTCTCTCTCTGTGTCTGTCTGTCACTCACTCTCTCTCACTCTCTCTATCTCTTCTACTCCCGTCTGGACAAAATTAAGTTGTGTTCAAGCGCCTGACAGGCAGCTGAAACAGCTCTGTGCATTTTGTTGTTTTTTCTTTGGATTTATTAAGTGGATCACTACAAATTTAACATCTCAATTTAGCCCTTGATCTGCTCTTTGCAGTGATGTAAAAATGCATTTTATTAAAGTAAGATCTGGATTACTATCAGTCACGGAATTTGTAATTTTAGCCTTGGCCCTATTCAATTACTTTGGCCATGTTTACAAACTAGTGAGCTGAAACTCATCACACCAAAACTGTGTCAGCCAATCCTGGACACAGGTGAATAACAAAAAGTCTAGTCAGTGTGTCAGACTCTCAAGTGCAATGGACCGTACACATGAACCATCTAGATGTGTTATAAAATACACAAAAAAACAGCTGCTGAATGTAAACAATCCAAGCCTGAGTGTACCATCCAATTTGTTGACACATTTGTCTCAGCGGGGAGTTAGACCTAGAAACAGCTGTGACTGCCAGTGTACGGTAGTGAGGAGAAAGAAGAGACGTACAAGAGGAGGGACACGGAAACAGAGGAAAATCACGGTGTGTCAGGGGTTTATCCATGACACTGTTTCCCACTATAGATCAGTAAACAGGACCAACTTGATACAGATAGACACTCGCAATGTGTTTCAGTGCAAGAGCCTTAATTTTAGAGTTGGGTGCATCAATACTCGATCATGCTGCAACAAGACTAACATCATAAGAGATAATGTTGAAGAACTGAACATTGACCTGTTGTGCATCACCGAATCTTGGTTAAGAATAGAAGGTGATGAATCCACCATAGCAGACATTAGACCACCGGGTTATGAATTTAAATCTTTTCCGCGCAGCACACGCGATGGCGGAATCGCATTCATGTATCGACAAGGCCAGCATATAAAATTTGTCAACGATGGTGTTTCGTATCGTACATTTGAAGTGGCCACTGCGATTGTTAGATCAGAATAACTCACCTGTCGTGTGGTTTGTGTTTATAGGCCACCACCCAACAAGAAAAACAAATTCACAAGCAGCGTATTCTTCTCCGAGTTTCAAGATCTACTTTTTCAACTGGAGCAGGCGGCATCTCCTTTTTACATCATTGGTGATTTTAACTTTCACTTTGATGATACCTCCGCTCCAGACACTAAATCTCTTGCGTCAGTTTTCCACGACCATGATCTAGTACAGCTAATAAATGAACCAACGCATCAGTGTGGTCACATTTTAGATCTGCTGATTGCCAGCACAGCTGATCCACACATTTTAAACCATCAAGTATTAGACAAGGCGATCTCTGACCACTTCCTTCTGATGGTAGACATGAACCTCTCCAAACCAAAGCAGAAGAAAAGAAGTATACTATCCAGAAATACAAGAAAAATAGACACATCTTCATTTCGAGGAGATGTAAGCCAATCACTGGCAGATCTACCATCTCTCCATGCAGACACTTTCAATGACACCCTGAAGGCTGCAATGGACCGACATGCCCCACTCACAAGAAGAAACATCTCCATCAGACCATACTCGCCATGGTTTTCACTAGAAATCAAAGAAGCCAAGCAACACCGACGACAGGCGGAACGCAGGTGGAGGAAAACCAAACTACAAGTTCACAGAGACACGTACATTAACCAACGAGATAAAGTCAACAAAGTCATTGAGGAAAACATAAAGAGACATTACATCAATGAACTCAAGGACGTAAAGTCATGCAAAGAACTTTTTCGTACAACCAACACCATTGTAGGAAAGGATACAAGATCTCCCCTCCCCTGCATAGGATCAGACGACGATTTGTGTGATCAATTTATAACATTTTTCAGTAACAAGATTGAAAACATCCGTTCTTCACTCGATCTAGAACCAAGCGGGAATTTAGATTTCCCTGAGTTTACTGGACAAGTTCTAGATTCGTTTTGTCCAGTCTCAGAAAAAGAGGTTTTACTCTGTATCAATAATTCCACCATAAAAACGTGTGACCTTGATCCCATGCCTGCTCATGTACTCAAAACCTGTATTGATCTTGTCGTACCTCACATTACTCAAATAGTAAACACGTCACTTGCCACAGGCACAGTACCCAGTTCCTTTAAACAAGCCATTGTAAAACCTTTATTGAAAAAACCTGGGCTTGATGAAAATGACTTCAAAAATTATCGACCAGTATCCAATTTGCAAGTTGTCTCAAAAATTCTGGAAAAGATTGTCTTAGGTCAAATTTTGGCACACTTTGAAATAAATGGATTGAAAGAAAATTTTCAGTCTGCATATAAAGCTCAACATAGTACCGAAACTGCACTCATAAAAGTAACCTCTGATTTTTTAGATTATATTGACAGTAAGAAGCTGTGTCTTCTGACCCTTCCAGATCTATCTGCAGCTTTCGAAACAATCGACCATTCTATTTTACTTACAAGACTTGAGCGCTCTTTTGGTATGTCGGGTACTGCCCCGTTGTGGTTCAAGTCGTATTTACAGAGCAGAGTTCAGTCAGTGCAAATTAAGAACAGTTTTTCTAAACAAGTTGCACTAGACTATGGCGTTCCACAAGGGTCTGTCCTTGGTGCTGTGCTTTTTACACTCTATACGCAGCCCCTTGCAAGTATTTTACAAACTTACGGACTACAATATCACTTTTATTCGGATGATGTTCAGATGTATATTGATGGCACCATTCAAGATCTGTCAAATATGACTCTTGCCACTAAACAATGTGTTCAGGAAATTAAAATGTGGATGACAACAAACAAATTGAAATTAAATGAAGACAAAACAGACATAATTCTATTCAACAACCCACGATTAACAAAAGATCTTGAAAATGTCACCATTGATTTAAATGGCCATGAAATATCATGCAAAGAAGTTGTAAAGAATTTGGGTGTGTTTATTGATCACCATTTGTCAATGGGTTCAAGTGTCGGATCTCTGTCTAAATCCTTAAATTTCCAGTTGAGAAGAATAAGCCTTGTCCGAAAGTATCTAAATGAAGAGACCACAAAAACATTAGTAACATCCCTTATCTTGTCTAGACTGGACTACTGCAATTCACTTTTAGCGGGTATTCATACAAAATTTTTGAATCGTCTACAGGTAATCCAAAATAATGCTGCCAGGCTGATAACCAAATCCAAAAAACGAGATCATATCACACCACTCCTGAAAGAATTGCATTGGCTCCCCGTGAAGCAAAGGATAATTTTTAAGATCTGCATCCTGTGTTTCAAATGTCTGAATGACTCGGCTCCTTCTTATTTACAAGATTTGATAAAACTATACACCACCAGGGAGAAGTTTAAGATCCTCCACTGATTCCACCATGCTAGTGACACCTGTGAAATCATACAAATTTTATGGTGAACGATCATTCACATATCTTGGCCCCTTAATGTGGAATAAGTTACCTATGGAACTGAGACAAACAAAATCATTAGTAAGTTTCAAAAGGCAGCTAAAAGCATTTTTTGTTCCAGCAGGCTTATTTTCTTTGACTTACCTGAGGGGAGAGAGCATGTGATGGGAGGAGAGAGTATGTTATGGGAAGAGAGAAGGAGGGGGGGTGGGGAGAGAAAGAGTGGGAAAGAGAGGAGTGAGTTTTTATTACCTGAAAAGCGCATTGAGCATTTACTGGAAATGCGCTATATAAATGCAATTTATTATTATTATTATTATTATTACTCGCTCGCTCACTCCCTTTCTCTTCTCTCTTCTTCTCTCTCTTGCTTGCTCGCCCCCCCTCTGTCTTTCTCCTCTGTCTTTCGCTCTCTCTTTCTGTATCTCTCTCTCTTTCTCATTCTTTCTCTCTCTGTCTCTCTCTCTTTCTCACCCTCTCTTTCTCTTCTCTCTTTCACTCTCTGTCTTTTCCCGTCTCTCTCACCCTCTCTTTCGACCCCCCACTTCCCTCGGTTCGTACTTATTTTTCCTATGCCAATAAGCAATCAATCAATAGACGAAGAGCAAAAGTGCAGGGTTTGATCTAAATATTAATCATTTTTGTAATTTTAAAAAAATTTAAAACTTCAGTTTATTTCTTTTCCTCGACCTCTTTCTCTCTCTCTCTCTCACAGACAGATAAAAGGAAATGCTCTTAAAGGCACTCTACAAACGCACTCGCTCTCTCCCCCCTCTCTCTCTCTCTCTCTCTCTCACGCACATACACATACACACAGATGCTGTGCTTCTTCACCTCTGCAAACATTCCCACACACAAGGCCTGAGTGTCACTCACATACTCACGCATTTGCCCACACACACACACACACACACACACGCACACCGTCTATCTCTCACACACACACACTTGCACATGCACACCCACAGGATAATACAGAAGAAGCACAAAAAAAAAAAAAAGCCTTAACTCAAAAGTCTTTCTGTCGTCAATCGACAACAAGACCCGACAACAAAAAAAAAAAGACTTTTAAACAACGACAATCGCAGCTCGAATGTTCACCATAGCACCTGTACGGTTCACAACTGCGCTGCACAAAGGAGACCCCCCTAGAAACGTTTAAGAAAGAAACTTGTTAGAAAAAGAGGGGGGCCTAGAAGAAGAAAGAAAATTCCCCCACTGCTCCGTGAGTAACGGCTTGCGCAGCTTTGAGATGACAATGCGCACGGAACCGCCGACAAAAGCTGCACTCACCCGCGACGCGTAACTTCCAGTCTCGATCATGGATGCACACACAGGGCCGGTGGTGACGGGTGAGCCTTTCAGGGGGCACCTCTGTCCCGTTACGGCTGTTACAACCACAAAAGACAGTACAATAGATTTGTTCCCCCCGTGCTTTGTAGTTTGTAGCGTTCAGCTGAAGCGACATCTTCTAGGTTTATGTAGGCCCTTCACTGTCAACATGTTTTATTCTGGTACTTTCATGTCCCTTCAACACCACCACCCCCCCCCGCCCCCCGTTTTCACATCCTTTCCCCCTTCCTGTTTCCCCCCCCCCCCCCCCAGCCTTCCCTTTTTACTCTCGTTCCGTTAATATTTTCTTTGTTGATTTTTTCCCCAATATTTTTCTCTTTTATCGGTTTTATGCTTAGTGTTTCCGGCATTTTGTTTTTACTAAGGAGGAAAGGATGGATCAAGAGAGAGAGAGAGGGAGAGAGAGAGAGAGATGGGAAGAGTTTTGTTGATAAGATTCGGTGTTAACCAGAAATTATCATAAATTAGAATTAAAATTCAAAGACGCGCTATCACAGTCAGCTCTAAGACAGTTAGTGGAACTTTATACTCGTTTGTGACTTGTCCATGTTTCCAGTCTTTGCCAGTGATATGAAACATTTTGGTTTTATTTGAAAGTGGTGTAAAACTTGAAACAATATAGGAGTACGCGTTTGTGTGTAAACTGTTCCTTAGTGCGAGATGTATGTTTGACGGAGAAGAAAGAAAGACAGGCAGACAAAAAGAAAGAAAGAAAGAAAGGAAGAAAGACAGACAAAGAGAGAAAGAGAGATAGAAAGAAAGGAAGAAAGACAGACAAAGAGAGAAAGAGAGAAAGAAAGAAAGAAAGATAGACAGGCAGACAGACAGAAAGAAAGAAAGAAAGGAAGAAGGACAGACAGACACTAAGAGAGAAAGAGAGAAAGAAAAAAATAAAGTAAGCCAGCCAGAAAGGAAGAAAAAAAAAGAAAGGCAGATAGACAGACAGAAAGAAAGAAAGAACGAAACAAGGATAGGACGAAGGACACATAGACAGAAAGAAAGGAAAGAAGGAAAGAAAGGCAAGAAAGAAGTAGAAAGAAAGACAGACAGAAAGAACCGACGAATTTAAACGAATTTAATTAGCTATAGCCGTGCCCAGTCTTCGACTCCTTCAGTATGACTATTTCACCTGAAGATTTTTTCTGATCTTTGCAACTATATTTCACAACACTGACCTTTGAGCGATTTTAATAGTTTTACTTCACATTCATGCTAACAAACCACACCTACACCCTCTCCCCTCTGTAAACTACGCCTTGATGAAACTTCAGTTTTCTGAGATTTGCTGTGGGTTGTGTCACGGGTGTCCACATTGCATAATTCTTACTCTAATGGAGCTGTAGCGTGAACATGAAACCAGCTAAAACTTCATGACTTTCTGGACAAACAGTCTGAAACTGGATGTACTATCTTACTTTTTGACGATGTGTTGCGTGTACACATTCATTTTGGCAAAAAAAAAACCCAAACATTTTGTAACATTATTTGTTTACGATTTTTTTTCCAGTCGCAAAAAAGAGAGACGCATTTTCGTTGAATAGAATGAAAAAGCATGATCGGAAATTTCGTCCTTGACACCTTTTCCATATTGGTGGTCGAAAATCAACGTTATCACATCTGTGTATTTCTACGTGAAATTATTGTGGTGTAACATTAAGTTCTATTAGTGATTGCATTGAATCCACTTGTCGTTTTGATGGAGTAGAGATTTAGATAATACGGTTGGGCTTGGTACATGGAAAAATTTTGCAAGATTTATCTTGATCGGCTAGTATTATTAAAGATTAGATAAATGTTATTATGCAGAGATGAAAGCTGATGCAAACTGTAGGAGGGCATGAATTTATCTCCTTGACAAACTTTTTTGCTGTTTAAATCAGCTTGATCAAGCCGAGAGAAGACCAGTCAAAGTTTGCTCGGTAACTTATCACACAAAATCGTGACCCACCCACGTTTACTCACTATATCTGGACATATATGTACGCTGAGTAACCTTAAACCAGAGACAGTACAGAGTCCGACGGGTCAGACTTGCTAATTGTCAAATAAAATTGTTTTTTTTATCCATCAGCAACACTAAGGGGCTTATCATACTAAGCCTTGAACGTCACAGTCAGCTGCTGGCAGACAAGAACTGCACACCATAATTTCCTAACCGTATATTTTGTTACAAAATCCGGGAAAACCCTATCATAGTAAGCCCGGTCAGACACCGTCACTTTCTGGAATTATTTCTTGGGCGAACATTTTGGTGGCAGTAACTGGCAGGAAAGCCCTCGTCAGATTGTCATACACGGTTTTGTCAGAGTCTGGACAACAGACTCCGTTCTTCAATTTTTGCTCACTCCGAAATCCGATGGACCCCAAAAAGGGGACAGATTTCTCCACTCACCCACGACCGTCCTTGCCTTCTCCCGCACGTGCCGACGGTGTTTGACATCTCCCGAAAATTTACATACAGGTGATGCTGAGAGCCTCGGTTTGAGTCAAGCGCGGCACGTGCGAGCGGTGTCAGGGGTGGGGACAATGAAAACTCACGCTCGATTGTGACGGAATTTTTGTACTCATCAGAGCATCTGGAGAGACCAGCTCGCTTCAGAATAACTGTACTCTCGTGTTTTTCAGGTGATGGATTCACGTGCAAATGGTATTAAATTTCAGACAGTCTTTGTCGAACGTTGGACGCCTTTCATGTCTCCAGAGAGACGGAGAGTGTCTGCTTCATTATGAGATAAAAATATAAAGCAACGGTTTTGCGAGGAGGGGATTTTTTTTGGGGGGGAGGGGGTGTCAAAGCCTCAAAGTGCATTAAATTTATTTTGGTCCGAGATAAAGAGACAAAGAAAGAGAAGGACAGACAGATCGGCAAAGAGCAAAAGGAAGTGGAATAAATGGAGAGAGGGTGGGACAGAAAGAGAAGGAGGGGGGGGGGTTAATGTGAAAGAGAAAGAAAAGAAGTGTTCATTATTATGCACGTGTACGTGTGTGTGGGATGTGTGGGGGAGAGGGTGGGTGAAGAGACAAAGAGGAACAGAGAGAGAGAAACAGTGAGATAGGGAAACAGAGAGAGAGAGAGTAACACAGAGAGAGAGAGAGAGAGAGAGAGAGAGAGTAACAGAGAGCGAGAGAAACAGAGAGAGAGTAACAGAGAGCGAGAGAAACAGAGAGAGAGAGAGAAGTCGAGAGAGAAAGGGAGAGAGAGAGAGAAAAAAAACAGAGACAGAGAGTGAAAGAGAGAGAGAGAGAGCGATGTGGCAACAAGACCCCTGACTGACTAAATTACTACGATACCATCAATACTACACCAGCAATATTATTTCCTCTTACAGCTATTGGGTGCAAGAAGTATTCATGAAAACAGATAAATACAGTACTGACAATACTACCAGCAATGATTATGATTATGCTCACCCTATAACTCCATTATTGTTTGATGACTATCGGAACTTTTCTTTCCTAGTCTCCTAAGTTGCGACCCTGTGCAGTATTACCCTTTTCCATCATTATGATGTAGGTCTAGTATAATTATATAATAGAATATTTGATGACCGTTTTTCTTAAAGACAAAAAGCAAGAAAGCTGTTTCTAACATTGTTTCATTTTGTCTAACTTTTGGACACGGTGGGAGGCAAAATGGTACATTCCATACCTTTTCATCATTATACTGCAATGGAGCTGGACGGTCAACATGGAAGCAACTAAAACTTCGTGACTATAATCTATGACCAATAATTATGAACCTTTCTGTACTGTCTCAACTTATGACTAGAAATTACGTACGTGGACACATTCATGTTGGACAAAATTTAAACAGACGCAATTTCGTCGAGCAGAATCGAAAAGTATGACTGGACATTTCATTTCGCTCTTTGCCTCTATTCATTTTACAAACTTCTGAAAATCAACATTATAGTTACATAATTCTTTCATTTGAGTTTCCTCTAATTCAATGTGTCAGCTAGTTTCTGATAAGCCCAGACGTCTTGTTTATGCATTCTTTTTTGTATGGTTTTAGTTAGTGTAATCAAAGATACTAGATATGATAAGATGAGACAGCTGGGGCGTTTGGAGTGCACAGATTTCGCACCGCCACCTAGCCGCGAATGCGCGGAAGTCATGAATAGTGCCGTATTTTACTAAGCCAGATATAGGGAAAGTGTTGAATTTTGTTCACTCTTCAGGTGTCGTTGTAGGCCTTGATTGATCTTCAGGTGTCGTTGTGGGCCTTGATTGACGTCGCTTATTTTGTAATTATGACTTCAATCGCTATGGGAAAACTCTGGCTTTTTTTTTTTTTTAGTTGCAGTAGCTCTGTCACAAATTCGCATCATAAATGTATCACTATATCAAGTATACATTTCATGCTGTGCGCCATGGGTCCCGCCCCCAATCAGCGAGCAAACTGTGTAGCGTCTTATCGTTTCGTTTATGGCATCTTTGAGGTAACTTGGAGAAATTTTGTTTTAGGAGGAAAAAAAGGTGGCGTGCAGAAGTGTGATGATGCCCCGCGGCCAACTACCATGATGCCGATGTATGTTCCAAGACTCCAGTTTAGGGCCCAGTACTGGGAAATGTAAGAAAGGAAGACATTTTAAGATTATGTCAAAAAGGGTGAAATAAACTGTTTATTCAAATTGAATGACATATCGAAGTATATGCGTGATGCTGTGTTTTTGGATTCGGTTGTGACGCCTTTCCAGACTATTTGCACCTTTCGGTCCAACATCTCCGTCTTCTGCGTGCTTTTCTTTCTGGATCCGCTTCCATAGCCTTTGGTCGTCCGTGACCTGTTCCGCAAGGCAGTGGAGGTTTGGAATCAGAGTTTTCCTTCTCCTAGAGAGGCTGCTTTCCCAAGCTATGAGCCTTATCTGCCCAGCTACACACTAAGCTGTATGGGACAGCAGAGGAACTCAGGAATACAGCGTCCTTCATAAAGGCTACCGGCCTCCTGATATAAACAGTCTGACACGAAGAACGCAGAAGAAGAAGAAGAATTCAAATTAAATATAAATCAGCATCATTAATCAAGTTCCATGCCCGAAATGAGAAGGAAGTTAACAGCGATAATTGCAAATTTAAAAAACAACAAAAACTTAATTATGATTTCACTCTTTGATTGGATACCCCCTGACATGGATGCTCATGGCTTCTTTGCCCCCTTTTGTGCATGCCACTGGCAGATACAAGATACACTGCGAGATCACTGAAACATTACCTTTACCAGCTATAACGCACTTTAAGATCAGCAAATGCGAAACATCTTGAGACACCCACAGTCAGATCGTGGCTCAGAGGAAGGGCTTCTTCTGTTAGTGGGCCTAAATTGTGGAACAACATCAGCGTTGACAACAGCAAAAGTGAAAACGTCATCATTAAAAATAATTTAAAATAGGCTCAAAACTGTATTGTTTAGGACTGCTTTCCTTGAAAGTGAATGATGTCCCTTTTTTTTATCTCAGAAGTTTGAGGATGACAGTAGATCAATTGTTAGTTAATGTGTGTGAGTGGCAGCATGATGAATTGATCTTATGTTAATTCTGTTTTTAATTTTAGTTCAGCTTTTGAGCACATCATTTTTTCGTGTGGATTTGAGCGATATAAAAGTTAATTGTTACATTACATTTCATTACGTTTTTGCCCTTCCATTGATTTTCCAAAAGTCAAAATGACTGGATGACTAACATCTACGTAGTGCTAGTTTCCGGGGCACTATCACCTCAGCCTGGGGAGAGAGGGGGGGGGGGGGAGAATGTCAAAGTCAGGGGCACGTGAAGGAAGGTTAAAGTGTGAAGCGGGGAGGGGGGGTGATTGTGGTAGTGAGGAGATACAAGGGGTACAGGGTCGGACTAGCTTTGCCCGGCCATTGCACTGCAAAAGAATCACTTTCAATGTAATGCAATATGTCTCTGCATACGCCGTGGGACAGAAAATTGTGGATGAAACAATAATTAATCGTTTTTTTCCCCCATTCTCTTTTTGTTTCACCTGTCGGTAGAAATCAATCTGTCGAGATAGCAGTCGCGAGCCACAGTGCAGCAGCTGGTGCCGCCCACAACTTCCGCCTTCAACGTCACATACATGGCTCATCCATTATCAGTATAGATGTCGTGCATTATGTATCACCGTGAACTTCATGGAGAACTGTGCAACGGTTGATGACCCCTGGAATGTATCAGTCTGCCTATCTGTCTGTCGGTCTGTCTGTCTGTCTGTAGGCCAATGTAAGCCTATAGGCCTTTCTTGTTTGTCTGTCTGTGTGTCTATAGGCCTGTCTGTCTGTCTTTCTCTCTGTCTGTCTGTCGTCTGTCTATAGGCCTGTTTGTCAGTCTATCTGTCATAGGCCTGCCTGTCTGTCTGTCTTTCTATCTGTCTGTGTCTACAGGACTGTCTGTGTGCCTTTCTATCTATCTGTCTATAGGCCTGTCTGTCTGTCTGTCTGTCTGTCTATCTTCATATCTATCTATCTATATGTCCATAGGCAGAAGAAGGGACTGAAGAACAGGAAGGAAAAATTTTGCAGGAGAGAAAAAAGAAGAGGAAGCGGAAGACCTGGCAGAATGATAATGGCAAGAAACAAGAAAAAAAAAAACCCAACCCAGAACAAACAAGAAAAGTCAGGTGTAAATGCTGAGAGCAGTGATCCTTGTAAAACAAAAAACACAGCGAGGCTGGATTCGAACTCATACCCACTAGATGAGAGGCAAGTAAGAATATCTTTATGATCTCACCGTGTAGTCTAGTCATCTCGTCCCCTAAGAATGACAGGGTTCGATCTCCACTTTCTGGCTGAACTGAGTTACACACCACACACTGACTACGTCTATACGTCTTCTCTTCTGTGTGTCAAAGTGTCAAGCAGATTCGGTGTGTAATATCGGGTGATATTCATTTTTGACAGACACTCACGTAATCTAAAAT
>OZ007570.1:18535973-18555973 GCA_963931925.1 Onchidella celtica | reverse complement strand
CAATGTGTGTACGGGCCCTCCGAGTGTTTTGGTCTTTATCCGAGAAGACTAGGTGCTCGAGCCGATCTACCATAGGATCAGGGACAAGAATTCCGCCCCCCCCCCCCAAAAAAAAAATCCGGCATGCCTGCACCGACCGGGTATCGAATCCGGTACCTTCGCCATGAGAGGCGAGCACCTTGTCTCTAGACCAGGGGTCACCAAACTTTTATCACAGAGGGCCGGATAACTGACAGACTTACAAGCGCGGGCCGCATAAGCAATAATTGTCCATTCCGTAACTCTAGATATCCCTGGTTTTATCAAACAAAATCAAGTACCATGGCGGGCCGGGGCCGTAGTTTGGTGGCCCCTGCTCTAGACCAACGTGTCCCCTGCTAGCTACAAGCAGTGATGAGGTACCCTGAGGTATAGAATCCTGTAAACATTAAATCGCCACAGCGGACCCGGCACTCACCAGCCGATTTTGAATCGGGGCCGACTTCTTGGAATTTGACATCACGAGATTTGAGTTTCAATAAGATCCCAACCAGCTGGTCAGTGTGCGACCTTTCATTGAAACTCAGTGTCGTCATATCACCATCCAATTAGTTGGCCGACCGAAATCAGCTATTATGCTCCGGGCTGTGTTAAGTTTACTAGAGATGAATCAACGACTTTTTTCCCTGTCAGAGAGGAAATGTCCACGTCGCCGTATCTCCACATCCTTTCTCGTCCTTTTCTATCTCCTGGGCCTTCACTCGAGGCCATTGTTTCTTGAGGGTCTCAGCGTAATGCTGCTGGTCATAGTCATTAGGGCTTCCTCCTTCTGATGTTTCATTTATACTTTCAGGTCATGTTTATTTCTTTTCTCAGCAGCCTCTGTCTATCTTTCCTTGTACCTTGTCATAACTGTTAGTGTCTAGACTATTCAGCTTAACGAGCACTCTCTCTTTCTCTCTGTCCAGCTCTCTCTCTCTCTCTCTCTCTCTCTCTCTCTCTCATTTGCTCTCTCTCTCTCTCTCTCTCTTTCTCTTTCACTCTCCCTCTCTCACCCGTTCGCGCTCTCCTTTTCCCTCATTTCCCCACTCTCTCTTTATCTCTCACTCTCTCTCTCACATGCACTCTCTCTGTGTCTCTGTTTCTTTTCCTCTTTCCCCTTTTCTCCTCTGTTATTCTCTCTCTCTCTCCAACTATTCGTCCTCTTTTGCTGGCTTTTTTTTTCTAGTCTGTATCCCTTTTATTCATTTTCTTATTCTTTCATTTTTCCTCATCCTGACTGGGAAATATACCCCCCCCCCCTTTCTCCACTTCACCCTTTTCAGTTCCGACAGTGTCGTCTATGCCTCCCCCCCCCCCCCCTCCTCTCCATACATTATCATTTTTCGTTCCGACCTCTAAATGCCTTTTTCTGTCCGTCCTTCCGTCTTTCAGCCCCAGCTGATCGGTGTTAAATCTCTCTGCCTGCCAGTTGGTTCGTCCTTGTGTTTGTTTGATTTGAACTTCTGGGATGGGGACTAGTGCAGTGCAAGCACACTGTTCTGGCATATCTCTTTCTTATCAGTGCAAAACTTTGCAACTTGAATTTCTGTTTCGCTTTTGGATTTGTTTTGTTTTTTTCTGTCCTAGCAGGACGAAATACACACAGAAAAAAAAACGAACATCTTTCACTTGGGAGCATGAAGACATTCAAAGCCTGTACAAAGGCTTTATAATCAGCCCCGAGATGGCAAAGAATTAGAACAGAAATGATCAGATTTACAAGAGTTGGTTTAACGATTTAGATCCCTATCGTCTCACCTGTGCGGGCAAAGGTAGTCGGTTCCCACGCACCTACGACATTCTGCCACAATTGTCATGGTATTTTATCAAGCAATGCATGACCCGACAACCTCAACATTTACATCAGGGACATAATGCAAGACATACACACACCTACACGCACATACATCACGTCAACCACATACAGGATTACACGCCACGATGTGTAGGCCTATGTACGTTCACTTTATGCACTGATTTGACGCATTTGGTACGTCGGTATTATTATTAAGTAGGTGCGTCCCCAACAGTATTTAAAAAAACCGACAGAAAAACTGTGGGGTCGCAGCAAGGCTTGAAGCAAAGTCAAAATATGGTAAAAAAAAAGAAAAATTCTACAAATATTTAATATTAAAATTCGGCAATTTTTTTTTATTGCTGAATTGTTTTGTAATGCGTTCAATTTTCCATTTTTAAAACTTCTTTTTAGGTTTTAGCTGAAAGCTCGATTTGTCTTCCCTTTTACTTTGTGTTTTTATTGTATTGTTTCGGTATTATTTCTTACCCGAAGCTTTGCGACGTGCAACTTTTTCTTTTTGCCATAGTTAGACTGTGCCACCAATAGTGACTTCATATGCATTCCTTTACATTTAGAACCGTTTGCATACGCTAATACAACGAAAGACCGACGGTGACCGTAAACGGGCGTAAACCGAACATTTACATTTTTTTTTAAATGTAGGTCGAGCAAGACACATTTCCGACACTAGGCCAAATCTCTGCTTAATATCGAGTTATTTGCATATATTATCTACAAAGAACCGTGATACACTACGGAAGTGTAAAATCTGATAACTATTCATCTCATAGCTTAGAGAACAGAGAACATTGTATCCCATCTCATAGCTTAGAGAACAGAGAACATTGTATCCCATTAAATCCGTATATAGATATGCAGAAGTTATAGGAGACGTTGAATATGAAGACATCCCTCCTACTTCTCTTCCCCACCCCTTCCGATTATTAATTATTTTTTTCCTCCGAATTCCATAAAATTATGTCATAAAGGAAACTTGACTTTTATGATTTAATTAAACCAATGAATCACCCTGGATGTATGGCAAGATTTCATCAGACATCAAACAATGTAATTTGCAAAGTAGAGATCAAAGTCATTTAAGGCCTACATTTTCATCCTTAAATCGGGGGCACGATGCATAACGAACATTTGCGCCAAAATTTTTAATGCATCAACTATCAAACATTGAGAGCAAAAGGTCAGAGATGTTCCCATGTACACACAAAAACTGAATACAGGATGGGTGGGAAAATTTTATACATTACATTTACCTTTGTGGGGCTAAAACGGTCAGTTATGAAAAAAAAAAAGAGAGAAAAAAAGCCTGTAAAGTGCAGGTACGTGAGCCAAACTAAATACCGTAGGCGTAGGACTTAGGTAAAGCTAAGACAGCCTACCTGTCTCTTGAATTGACCTTGTAGTCTATCCACGCATCGCCTCCCTCTACCGTTATATCGTCACTTCCTGTCCCTCTCCATCGAGAGTGGTTTCCCTTGTGAGGTCAATGCGATCGTACTCCGTAGTGTTTATGTTTCGCATTACCCCACACAACCCCCCACCAGTATTGTCCTCACATAAACCTCCTAGGTGGACGAAGTTGACGTCCAGACCTGGAGCTCTTGGAACCCGTAAGATGAGGCCGCTGAGGTGAGGAAGGTGGAGGTGGAGGTGGAGGAGCAGGAGGATTGTCTGTTGGGACAGTTCTGGGCCGTCCACGTTTCGGTGGGTGGGCGATAGGGACTGGTTGTGACGTTTCTATGTGGGCTGGTTTCAGGCGATCAATCGAAATTGTTTCTGTCCGATTTCCCATAAGTATTTGGAAAGTCTTGTCGTCCCGAGCGGCGACGACGTATGGTCCGGTGTATGGGCGTTGTAAAGGACGTTGAGAGGCGTCGCTTCTAACAAAGACATACTTTGCTGTTGCCAAAGTGCTTGGCACATTGTTTGGAGGCCGGCAGTGTCGTGAAGTGGGAGTGGGTAGGAACGATTGGGCCTGGCCGCGAAAGTCATTCAACTGTTCAGTGGCACAGAAAGGAGTGGCAGTGGCAGCAATCAGTTCTCCTGGAATTGTGAGAGGCTCTCCGTAGACTAACTCAGCCACTGAAGCTCCAATGTCCTCCTTTGGAATAGTTCTTAGGCCCAGCATGACCCATGGTAGTTCCTCCATCCAGTTGGGACCATGCAGTCGAGCCATGAGTGAGGATTTGAGAGTCCTATGAAATCGTTCGACGATTCCGTTTGATTGTGGGTGATAGGAAGTCGTGCGATGGATCCTAGTCCCGAGTCTTTCCATGATTTCCGTCCAGAGGGCAGAAGTGAACTGAGAACCCCTATCAGAAGTAATGTCTGTTGGGATGCCAAAACGAGCTATCCATACACTGATGAGCGCATGGGCACAAGTGACAGTAGACGTGTTTTGAAATGGTATCACTTCTGGCCAGCGTGTGCTGCGGTCGATGATGGTAAACAGATGAGTGTATCCCTGGGAAGAAGGGAGAGGTCCGACAATGTCCACGTGTGTGTGACTGAACCTTTTCTTTGGTGTTGGGATTTGCTCAAGTGGGGCGTGGACGTGTGTGTGTACTTTGGATCGTTGGCAATCCAAACACTCTCTTACCCATTGTCTAACTTGTTTCTTCAAACCATGCCACACGAACTTCTGAGACACAAGTCGTGCTGTAGCTCTTGCCCCAGAATGTGAAAGGTTGTGTATGGTGTCAAACACTTGACGTCGGAAATCTGGCGGCACCACTGACCGTGGTTTTCCTGTGGAGATGTCACACAGCAGTTGAGGGCCTGTTGGTTCCACAGCTGTATGAACCAAACTGAGATTTGTGATGGCTGTGCAATAGGCCTGAATTTCCTCACTTGCAGCCTGAGAAGTAGCCATTGCTGAGTAGTCTACGCCTACCGACACATTGGAGATAGAGCGTGAAAGGCAGTCAGCGGCGACATTGTCTCTACCTGAAATATGCCTGATGTCTGTTGTGAACTGAGAGATGAAGGCCAGTTGTCTTTGTTGGCGACCAGACCAGGGTTCTGTGACTTTTGACATCGAGAAAGTCAGGGGTTTGTGGTCAGTGAAAACGCAGAATGATCGACCCTCAAGCAGGAACCGGAAATGACGAATGGAGAGATAGAGGCCGAGCAGTTCTCTGTCAAAAGCGCTGTACTTGCTCTCTGCGGGACGTAAGCGCCTACTGAAAAAAGCTAAGGGTTGCCACGACCTATCCACAAATTGTTCGAAAACCGCCCCGACCGCTTGTTCCCATGCATCACATGTGAGTGCGATGGGCACATCAGTGTTTGGGTGGGCAAGCATGGCTGCCTCTACCAGTGCTGATTTGCTAGTCTGGAAGGCAGTGCTCATTTCTTCCGTCCACTGTATGTGAGTGGACTTTGAGGAGTTCTTTAAAGCATCATACAGGGGCCGTTGAATCTCTGCTGCACGGGGAATGAACCGATGATAGAAGTTTATCATCCCCAAGTACTCTTGTAACCCTTTCGCCGTTTGAGGTGGGGGAAAATCCTCAATTGCTTTGACCTTGGAAGGAAGAGGCGTAGACCCTAATGGAGTGATGTGGTGACCTAAGAAGTCAATCTCCGAGACTCCAAAAACACATTTCTCCAGTCTTACCACCAGACCAGCGTCACACAATCTTCCACAAACAGCGTGAAGATCTTCCAAATGTTGGGCCTCCGAATCGCTAGCGACCAGCATGTCGTCTATGTAGTTGAAAGCACATTTGAGGTCTTGGAGCAGAGAGTCCATCAAGCGCTGAAATGCTTGTGCAGCATTCTTGAGACCAAACGGCATGCGCAGAAATTCATACAGGCCGAATGGAGTGATGATTGCCGCCTTTTCGATGTCCTCTGGGGCCATGGGTATCTGATGGTATCCACGAATGAGGTCGATCTTGGAGAAGATAGTTTTCCCTTTCAGCCCGGTTGAGAAATCCTGGATGTGAGGAACGGGGTACCGGTCTGCTATCGTCCTGTCGTTGAGGCGACGAAAATCCCCGCATGGTCTCCACTCTCCACTAGCTTTAGGAACCATGTGCAAAGGTGATGCCCACGGGCTGCTAGATCGTCGAATCACTCCCATGTCCTCCATTTTCTTGAATTCTTCTTTTGCAGTGGCTAGCTTGTCGGGTGCCAGACGACGTGCCTTAGCATGGATAGGGGGGCCAGTAGTAGGCACATGATGATGGACGCCATGCTTCACCTCTGAAGATGAAAAGGTGGGTTGGAGGATTTGTGGAAACTCAGAAAGTACTTTCCTGAACCTGTTGCTCTGCGGAGCAATAGGAGCGAGCTCTTGTATCGATGCATACGCTACTTGATGGATGCTGCAAGGGTAGATGGCCAACGAGTCAGCCTTGATTAGCTGCTGGCCACGTATATCAACAAGTATGTTGTGTCGGCGAAGGAAGTCTGCGCCGAGTAATGGCCGTTTCACATCCGCTACCACGAATCTTGCCGTGAAGACTCTATCCCTGGTCCTAATTGGTATGATACGCGTACCATAGGTTGCAATGTTAGAGCCATTTGCAGCGAGGAGTGGAGGTCCGCAGGTACCGGTGCGTTTGTCCAACAGTGTTGCGGGAATGACTGATACCTGTGCACCCGTGTCAACCAAGAAGCGACGTCCTGTGATGTTGTCGACTATAACCAGTTGTGGAGAGCCCGGGCCAGCAGAAGTTTGAGAGACGGGTGTCACTACTGCTGACCCTGCCTGGCGTTTCCCTGGTTCCTGTTGGAAGTTGAAGAGGAACGAGGTTTGGGGGCAGGATGTGTGCACGGTTGGATGCACCTGCATGCCTGTTCTCCAAAACGATTGGGGTACCAGCACACTGACGAGCTTTGACCACCGCTAGATCTAAGTCTAGGTGCAGAGGGTGATGGCTGTGTTGCAGCGATGTTTACCTCTAGCACTGCGTTGGAGTTTGGAATGACGGACAGGTACAGTCGGTCCGCTTCCTGTGCCAGTAGCCTGTAGTCAGCAGTGTGTGACGCTGCCAGGGGTGTTCTCACATGTTCAGGCAGTTGTTGTAAGAACAGGTGTCTGAATAGGAAACATGGGCTATGGGGCCCAAGAAGAGCCAGCATAGAGTCCATTAGTTCCGATGGTTTGCGGTCACCAAGTCCCTGAATGTTAAGAAGGAGGTGGGCTCTTTCTGATTCAGATTTGCCAAAAGCAGATAAAAGGAAAGCCTTAATAGCCTCATACTTGCGTTCCTGCGGTGGGGAAACGAGCACAGATAGAGCCCGTGTTGCTGTTTGACTGTCGAGACTGGCCACCACGTGGTAATACTTTGTGTCATCCACGGTGACGTTACGGATGGCAAACTGCGCCTCCGCTTGAGCGAACCACGCTTCTGGGTTGGTGGTCCAAAATGTTGGCAGTTTCAGAGAAACAGCCAACACTGCTTTGTGTTCTTCCATGGTGGAAACTCTTGGAATTTCGTTCCAAGTTCGGGGTCACCAATGTAGGCGTAGGACTTAGGTAAAGCTAAGACAGCCTACCTGTCTCTTGAGTTGACCTTGTAGTCTATCCACGCATCGCCTCCCTCTACCGTTATATCGTCACTTCCTGTCCCTCTCCATCGAGAGTGGTTTCCCTTGTGAGGTCAATGCGATCGTACTCCGTAGTGTTTATGTTTCGCATTACCCCACAATACAAGTGCAAACATTAACTAGACTTGTTGGCCCACTGACCCGGGGAATACACAGATGTGATTTATAAAGGTTGAGCTTCGATCATCAATGTGTAAATTGAGGCGCAGAACGAAATTTCCTGTCCTACTTTTTAATTCTACTGGAAGAAAACCCCGCCTTTTTTTTCTTTTTTTCTTTTCGACTCAACATGTGGGAACACTTTCTTCTGTTCAACTTAGCTGTGGCTCAGAATCAGCGAAAGTATTAAAATATAACTAACTTCGAGACCTTCTAAAATGTGCACACGTAAACCTTTACGTCTTTCTATGCGCAATAAGATATTTTGTAGAATTTAAGGCTCAGGGCTTAAAAAGCCTTTCTGATTACATAGAAGGCCTTACTTCCTTTATAGTATGATGATGATGATAATGATGATGATGATAATGATGATGATGATGATGATGATGATAATGATGATGATGATAATGATGATGATGATAATGATGATGATAATGATGATGATGATAATGATGATGATGATGATGATGATGATGATGATGACGATGCAAATGCAGACTCAAATGAAGATGAATTATTGACGCACCAGTGTGCAAAATATACTCCTATGTAATTAATGTTTGAATACAATGGTACGGTTTCATCCGAGACACACAGAATAGCGAGACTGGTCATTCCTTCTTTCACTATCTGTCCAGAACCTGGGGGAGTATAAACACGGTGAGTACTACACACAGATCTCTGTGGTACTAATCTTTTTCGTTCAATGATGAAGGAGTGCAGTGCGAATTGTTGCATTGTTGACAAGGATGGTACGCGCGCAAGACGACGGACGGAATTTGGCGAATTGATCCGTGTCGGTATCTTGTGTCTGGGATTTCACATTACCGTGAAACAGATCCAGGGCCACATGGTGAACTATCGTAAATCGGGTTTCACAATTTTTTCAGGAGATATAAGAAAAAAAAAAGATAATTAATTTTTATACAGATGATACTTTAAAAACAACCGTTAACTCTTAGTCTTCCACAATTTCAGCCCTAAAAGCCTATAGGCTATCAAGGGTTAAAGGCATATCAAATATCTCAATTTTTGAAAAAAAAAAAAAACAACAACAAAAAAGTCGAGTTACGATAGTTTGCCATGAATCTCTTGAAAAAAAAGCAGAGTAGACAGCCTAAGTTTCGCACCACCCGAGTTTGATTGACCGGGGGAAACTAGTTGGCTGGTGACGTCATCACATTTAGTTTCATTGAGGTCTTGCTGAGTTGGCTGATATGTGCGGATTCTCATTGGAGGTCAATATCCTGACGTCATCATCCAACTACGCCCATCAAAATCAGGTGTATTGCGCCTTGGCTGAACTCTGCGCTCGGGGTGCCTTTCACTTAGCGAGCGACAAATAATGTAATGTTATGTAATATTTAACTTGGATAGCGCTCAAATCCACAACAAAAAAAAAAAATGACGTGCCCTAAGGAGCTGAACTAAAATTAGAATCAGGATTAACATAAAATCAATTCATCATGGTCCCACTGACACACATTAACAAATACTTGATCTACCCTCATCCTCAAACCTCTGATACCATTCAGGGACATCATTCATGTCAAGAAAAACAATCCTAAATTAAACAATTCAGTTTTGACCCTATCTTTAAATGTGACCGTGTCCTCACCTTTGATGGTGTCAACGCCGATGTTGTTCCATAGTTTAGGCCCACCAGTAGAAAAATCCTTCTCACTGAGCGACGATCTGGCTGCGGGTGTCTCAAGTAGTTTGGCGTCAACTGATCTACAAAACTACAATAAACGCTCTAGGTATATTGAGTGTGCAGATGTCAGGCGCTCTTCTCAGTGCGCCCATTTGGGATCTTAACTAGCGGCGTGCGCAGGAAAGTGATTTATTGTGATATAGCATTTCAGGATACATATCGTTATGGGCATTCATAATTTATCTTTCTAGCAGGTAATTGGTGATATGCGGCAGTTGGCTTCACGAAATGGCCTGTACAGCAAGCCATCCAGGCACATTATTGTACTTTCGTAATAGATCCTTCATTGCATAATACAATGTTTTTACACTTCTATTAAATTACTTACTTTACGCTGCCGGGGGACAGACAGACAGACAGATAGACAGATAGACAGACAGACAGACAGACAGACAGACAGACAGATAGATAGATTGATAGATAGATAGATAGATAGATAGATAGATAGATAGATAGATAGATAGATAGATAGATAGATAGATAGATAGATAGATAGATAGATAGATAGATAGATAGATAGATAGATAGAAATTGCTACTTACCCAGTTCCCCCAGAGCAGTAGACTGAGATTACACGGATAGACGAAGTCAAGGATGGGGTCGACATACCAGATTTTTGGGTAAGATGTTACAGGGGAGAGGAAGGGACGTTCCCGGGGCCCCCACACACAAATGATAGACAGACGAACTAGTTGGAAAGATGGGCCGGGGGGGGGGGGGGGAGAGACGTGCTCTGTTTAATCTGTTATTAACACTATAAAGCTATAGCAACTTTAGAGACATAGAAGGAGGTAGGGAGAAAGGGAGGGAGAGACACACACAAAAAGGCAGACAGACAGACAGATTGAATAAGATAGAAAAAGATAGAGAGAGAGAGAGGTAGAGAGAAAGAGAGAGAGGAAGAAACAGAGATGAAGAGAGAGGAAGAGAGACAGACAGACAAGCAGAGACAGATAGAAAGATAATGAAAAAGAGAGACGAATAATGGACAGAGTGACAGAGACAGTGAGAGGAAGAAGGGGAGAAAAAGGTACAGACAGAGACACATACTGACAGATAGATTGTGGAAGAGAGAGAGAGAGAGAGAGAGAGAGAGAGAGAGAGAGAGAGAGAGAGAGAGAGAGAGAGAGAGAGAGAGAGAGAGATAGAGAGAGACAGAGAGAGAATGTAGTATGAATTTCTCAAAATTCACATTTCAACTTTTACTTTTTTTTTGTTTACCTCTTCCACCCCTTGGACAAACAATGATACAACATTAGTGGCGATAACAATAATAAAAATAATAACATTATTAATAATAAACTAATCTGGTTATTCAACATTAGTCTACTGACAGAAATAGACAATAGAATTACTTAAAGCAAATAAAACTATGATCATATCTGAAGCTCGTCTCAACAGGATACCGAGACGGTCTAAATCGGCAAATTCCATCCACCGACTTGCGCGCGTATCATGCATGTCAACAATGCAACAAGTCGCTCCACACCCCTTCATAATTGAACGAAAAAGACTAGTACCACAGTGCCCTGGCGAGTAGTACTCACCGTGTTTATACGCGCACAAGTTGTGGACATGTAGTGGAAGATGGAATGGTCCGTCTCGGGTCCCATGTGTCTGTTTTTGGTGTTTGTTTGTTTGTTTTTTCTTTAACGACCCACAGGTCAGTCAGAGGGCTTGCTGAGAAATTCAGAGAGGTGAAACACGATAAAGTCCGGCCTGCTCACCAGCCGAACTTGATCGGCCAGCTAGTTGATTGGTGACGTCACAATATTGGGTTTTCAAAGAGACGTTGCTGACCAGCCAGCTATTTGGATGTCATTGAAACTCAATAGCGTGATGTCACCATCCAATTAGTTGGGCCATCAAATTTGCCTAATGAGTGCCGAATCTCAGACCTCAGCCCTTCCCTTTTTCCATAAAAAAAACTGCAGTTTCCCCACCCCTACCTCATCCAATTCTCTCACGCTATAGGTAGAATGCGCATATCCGCCATCTTTAGTGTAAGGACCCGCGCATCACCATGGCGACTGTGGCATTGATTTTGATTCGTTAGCTTCAACGCAACCAGCAAGCATTTTAACCGCTTGGACATATCTCGATGTTACAGTAATCAGCTGATCCCACCGGCCATCTTCAGTGCAGGAAGATCAAAATAAAAATACTCTATGTGCATTCTACCTATTGAAAACTGCGTAGATTACAAGTGGCAAGGGAGGGGAGGGGTGTTTAGAATTAAGTGCCATTTGCACTTAGATCCCTTGTAATTCTCATCCCTCTCAATTTATTTAATGGGTAAGAATCACAAGGGATCTTAGTGTAAATGGCACCTAGATCCCTTCTAATTCTAACCCCTCTTCAATTTTCAAGAAAGAGATATTACATAATTTCAAGATGAGTCTCTATCAGTTTCATCTCCTTCCCACGAAACTGTCAGTTTCTGAAAATATCTTTTTTTCTTTTTTCAATGTCGAAATCTCCTTCAAAATGTAAACAATGAGTGACTCAAGGTTAAAATATTCTTTCGGCAGTGCAGCAACCCGGATACAGCCTGACTGTCAATGTCTTTGTTATGGGTCCTCCAGCTTGATATGAACATTGCTTGCAAGCAAATAATTCGAGGGCTTAGTTCTGCAGGACGTGTTAAAAATATTAGTGGACCATCACAGTTACTGCACCATAATATTATTTTGTTAATACATTTTCTATTGCAACTGAAACAGAGTTATATTTCAGCATGCACATTAATATATGTTTTAAAATGTCTTTTAAAGAATATTGTTTAATTGATTTTTAATTTTCATTTATTTACGAGCTGAGGTCCCGCCATTGCCCGGGATAAAAAGTTTATTAGTCTCAGTTCTGATTCATTTTGCCAGTTCTTTTAGGCTTACTTTGCTGTTCGCTTGTTTGTTTGTTGTTAGGGAAGACTTATTGCACTCCCTTTGCGCATTAGGCCCGGCGCGCACTATCCTGTTTCGCCTACTGCACGGCGTGCAAAGGCAGATTTTTGCTTGTTTGGCAAAGAGTTTATAGTGCTGCACATCACGCCAAAGATTGCTTGCATTGAACGGATGGTTAATTTTAACATTGTGCGCGCCGGGCCTTAATGCCCTGCGCACCCCGTCAGCTTTCGAGGCAAAGCTGGCCATGAAATGGCAGTAACCTGCCCACCGGATAGGAGGTAACTGTCCCATTCTGTTAATGACAAGAAGCGGCCTTAAATCTTGTTTATTCCAACTCTATTTTTTTTTTTTTTTTGCACAACTGAGAAAGTCGACGGTAAACTTTTGCGGCTTTAGAATTATGATAAGGTGTTAGAATAAATCGGCACTGTGAAACAGCTTGATAAGTGCCACAAAGATTTTTAAGCAAATGTCAAAGTGTGCATTTATTATACCTCTTCTGCGTACTAAAATACCTCCGGTTTCTCAGAAAATGGAAATAGAACGAACAAGCACTAACGTCTTGAAAAAGCACCACTTGGCTTTTACTTTCCCCAGGCGTGTAAGACAGCTTTTGAGCCCGCCCTGTGTGATATGGTGGCCCACTCACAAAAATCTGCGGTTGAAATACCGAGCAAAAAATGCTGTAGGTATTGCGTGTCAGGACACTGAAAATTTCAGCCCTTTGGAAGTGCCTCACTCCAATAATTAGATCCAAACCAGCAATATCATGTCAGTCCGACATAGATTTCCGTAAGATTTGTAGGATTGCCATAGGAGCGGGTTCCTTACATCAGTTCGACGTCGACACGATGTCGTAACTGTCGGATCTACATAGGAACGATGTCATCATTCCTGTGTGCAAACTCGACGCTCGACGTCAGTCCTGCGCATCTGATTTCCCTAGAGGCATCAGGCCTAACAGTTTTAGTCAATGAGCTTACCACAGAAAACAGTATGTTAGCTTATCTCTGTGCACTGCTTGAATGTTTCTTTGGGATTCCAGCCGCCTTATGCATGAACTTGGCGTAAATCCGCCCGTTTTGCACCATGGCGCAGGATTAGGAGTGCGTACCGCCACCTTGGTGTGAACTAAAATTTGATCGGTATGCATGAACTTAAGTTACACCTACCTCTACTTACGCATCAATTGCCGTTTACCGCTGTAACAAAAGTTGACATTGCGCATGCACAAAATTTGTATCGGCCAATCAACGCCACCAGAAAACAACGCCGATCAAAACAAAGCTAAGAAGTCGAGGGTGAGTACAAATCCATTTTTTTTCCTTGCAGTAAAATCGTGTGTTGGATTAAAATATTAGTTATTTCCTTTCTTTCTTTCTAGAGGACGCCTCTTTCCCAAGCTTGTTACGCATTGCGTAGCTGATTTAGTCGTCCTCGTAGAAAGTGTAAAGTTGCGAACCGTTTACACGTGGGTATAGGCTTACGCCATTTCCATGCATACCGGGTAGCGTTTTGTACCAGGCCTACTTTACACCACAGTGTAACCAGTTACGCACAGTTCATGGAAACGGCCTCAGGTGGATTTACGCATGGTATAAGATCAAATTCCGCCAATACTGAAAAGAATAAAGCTGTGTTTTCATGTGCACGGCAGCCGAAATGGCAACGCAAACATAAAAAAAAAAACACCTCAAGTGGTGAAATAGAAAGAATATTTTTACGGAAACGTCGTTTCTTTTTACTTCTTGATGGATTTTTGATGTTTCCGTTTCTGATTTCTGTTTCCGTAAGCATGAAAACACAGCTTAAATCAGAAACGAGCCGTAATCACCTTGCATTAGATGATAGCGGGGTAGAGCGCAGAATAGCCTTATGGGGACAGTGGACTGTTTTAGCATTTGGGTCATTCCATGCGAAAAGACGTTTTTGTCTTTCTCAGAGAAAAGATGTACTTGTAAGAAATTCTTTTGAAACTCTGAATTCCCCCCAGCCAATAGGAATGACATAGTTCCTACATAGATCGCTGGTTGCGACATCGGACCGACGTCGTTTTGGTGTAGGAATACGCCCTTACGGTATTCCCACCAAACCTATGGAAATCTACGTTGGATTGATGTAGTGACGCTAAAGAGGTAGTGTTAAACATTAGATCACAGAATTCATGTTTAATTTAATCACTTGAATGTTGCCACTGAGATGAATGAAATTCGTCGTCCATCTCAAAAGCTGGCGTTTCACGGATTATCCCATTTTACAAGAGAATACTTTAAAGTTTTAGTGAAAATTAGATTTCTTATGTACAGATATAATAATATAATAATAATAATACATAGCATTTATACAGCGCTTCATCCCGTTAACAATCAGGCTCTAAGCGTTTTACAACATTTATGTCATGTAAATCACACACACAATACACAGGCATACTCAGGAAAAACAAAAGCTTGATGGAGATTCAGAGTGTATAAAGATGACTCTTCAGCTGCTGTTTAAAAGTTATAAAATTTTCAGACCCTCTCAAAGACAGACACAGAGAATTCCAAATCTGAGACATACACGAGGCAAAAACGTTTCTCCATATAATTTCAACCCTGTTAAAAATAAAAATATCGATACGTCAATTGCCGAAAATATACATCTCGCCATGAGCAATGATAAGGAAGCCGTGACTCCAAACCGCGAAAATCATCGATACGCCAGTACATGAGCTTGACGACGAATTATTCAGGCAGTAAAAGAGGCTGTCCTTACGGGACCGTAGTTCTTTACATAGTAAGCTATAGAAAGACAGTAAACACAACTCAGTATTTTCTCTCTTCAGCTTTATAATTACACTACGGTCATTTAACAGATATCATAAAAATAACGTAAAGTGACCCAGTTTGTTTCTATACATAAATCACTGCACAATTTGACAGGCTGACAAACTGCTGATGTAGGTAAACTAGCCCCACCTACGCCAGCAGTTTCCAGTTTGTATGGGGGTACATGACGTCTCATTCAGAACTGAAAAGCGTTTTTCCAAAAAAAACTGGGTAAGTCCAATTTTGCATAAAATGGGTTACGTCAATATTCAGATAGTCATTCAAAATAAGTGTAAGGCGTGGTGATATTATTCCGTTAAAACTTGCTATGTCCCTTCTTTACAGATGTGTCAAATATGTGTGTGTTTTTCCTAAACCGAGTAAGTTCAACTGGACTAATCTTCCCAAACTTGGCAAATCTATGCGGAGATTGCAACAACCGTTTCCTCAAAACCCACTCCTTAAATATAATTGAACCTACCCCCTAAGCTAAAAGCATTTGCAATAAAACCATTACAGCACCATGTTACTGTGTCAGTAGTATTCATAGTGGTTGAAATGGTAATGTGTGGTTGTAGTCGTCTCCAGGGGGGGGGGGGGGGAGCAGAGTTATCAGTATAGATCTGTTACTATTACTACACACATTTCATACATTACCATATTGAAACCTTTTAAAGGTTTGGTACATAGATTGCAGTCTGGGTTAGTATGTCATATGTCATGACCTGACAAGTTTTAGGGAAAATGTAGGTCAAATTAAAATAAAGTACAAGAATAAGTTTAAGATTTGTTTCGATACTAATGGTAAATCAGCTTTGATACCCTTTATCTTTATACTTAAAAGAAAATTCAAACACGGCTTCAATTTAGACGTTATTTAAAAAAAAAAAGATAATGCGTCAAAATCACTGACATGGACTTACCCAATTTTGGAGGAAAACGTTCTTCATTTAAGGTTAGGCGCACACTGGCGTCTTGCTGTCATGTTATACAGTTGTGTCTTGGTTTCAACACTGGAATATGCCCGTGTCCCACGTGTGTACGTATCTCCATTCACTCCCCTAAATTATAATACTACAACAACAACTAAAAAAAAATGAAACACATATGCGACAAGACTGCAACGCAACAAAGTCGTGTGTGTGCGCCTGGCCAAAAAGTTCTTGTTATGGTTACTTTCCCTCCTGCCGAGACGTCACTGTGTTTAGGACAGAGGACATCAGTGAAACAAATCTGAAGATTCCAAACAGTGAAATGACATTATTTTTTCCCCTCACATTGGCCAGGCTTGCAAGGTAGGCCGACTGACCACCATCAGACCGGGTTCTGACCTTATGAGAGTCACAAAATGGTGAAGACAAGCGCCTTGGCCCTTTGTCCAAGATTTCCAGTACAAAATGCAACAGAAGTAGTCGGAGTCCTTTCCCTCCCCCCCCCCCCCCCACCACCCCCTTAATGCCTCACCGCTCTCGTCAAACCCAAGAACGTCCCTGGACGTCCGTCAGTCCAACTCCGTTTTTCCTGGGGATACGTAGATCACAAGTTGAAATCCCCTGAGTTATGCACCAACACAAGCACAGCAAGCACCTTTATAAAAGTATCGAGTCGAACAAGTAGGTAAACTTGCAATGCATTTACTAAATAGAGTCAGACACTATACAGTAATGGTTGGAGGCAAGCTGCACAGTCAAGTATGTATTCTCTTTTAATAGTATTGTAATGGTTGGATGGATGGATGGATGGATGGATGGATGGATGGATGGATGGATGGATGGATGGATGGATGGATGGATGGATGGACGGATGGATGGATGGATGGATGGATAGGTCGATGACGAAGCCACAAATATGCGTATAAATTTAAGTTGCTGAAGGTAATAAAGCATATTTTTTGTGTGCAAAATCACTAATAACTTCAAATTAATTGTAGAGTCTTAAAAACTACAAGGCATGGATGCGCTGTAGATGAGAGAACTCACAAAGACATAAAGTATATTTAGTACAAAATGATGGAACAAAAGCAGAGTGAGAAGTACCGAAGCGTTCATAGATCTCTTTTAAACACCACGCATATCACAATATCGGGTATTTTCCATTATTTTTAACGCGTAGTTTTGACTTTTCGGGAAAATGAGGATCGAAATTTTGACGGGTTGTGTAAAATTTTTAATCTGAGGATTACATTACTCCCAAACACTTACCTTGAAAAGTTTTTGATCGTTTGGAATGACACTTTATACAAAATGAAATTAGGAGTGAGAGAACCATTTGCACGACAAACCCTCAAAATCGGCAGAATGTCGCACGCATCAATATGGCAAATACTCCGCGACATGACATTTTGTGTGTTTAAGTTTCTTCTATGTTATGTCACGGGGGGCGATGCGGGGAGGGAACGGGTGGAGATTACTGTGTATGAAAGCAGTTTTCTTCAGAGCTGAAGTGGTGATGTTTTCCACAACTCAGCGCTCTAGATAGGCTAAGAAAACAAGACAGTGGCGCTATTCTTTTATAAGTTCACCGTCTTCCGTCAACGGCAGGTTCGTGCGTACACCACCGCCGCCCGCCCTCCTCTGCTCCCCCATCACACACAACACACTGACACACGTACATACACACACACACACACATGTGCACTACCTGCCCGTTTACTTGAACCTTTCATGGTGGCACGCACAGTGACAAACAAACAAATAAACACGGCCGCCCACGCGCAAGCGAATGAGGATTTTCCAAGTCTCTGGGTTAGGTGTACTTTAGTGTCTTACACAGACAAAACGACGTAACCCAGAACGTGACTTTTTTTCCAAGTAACACCTGGTAACTTGGCTTAGGCAAGGGGTCATAGATTCTGCACTACTGAAGAACCCTGAATGTGCTAGCGATATATAAAGAGCTCAACTACACTATTGTGATAGTTTCCATGTGAAATTATAACACATAATTATATCTTACATGCTCATGACTCTTCTACTGGCGAATATCCATACTAACAAAATATTAATATTATAATTTTTCAACTCACCTTTCCTTATACTACCGGTTAAATGCAAATGCTTAGTTTTCAAATGTTACGCACTCCTTTGGCTGAATGTCTCGGTTTAGTTTGAGATGGGGATTTAAGAGTTAAAACGGGACTTCGCGCATTGGTGAGATCGCAACAAGACTGTCTCACTAGTTCAAGCCCGACAAAATTGTCTTGAGACAGTTGGGGGAAAGAGAGACCCCGCCCACCAAGTCAAAACAGTCGCAAAAGAGTCTTGACCCAGTGTATCATGAGCGTTAGGGGTAAGCTTGACCAACGCTGGCGCAGGCCCAAAACTGGTGGCTCACCATCTAATTATTATGCATGATACTATAACACTACTAACTGCCCAATATAGCGTCGCGGTGTGGGTTTTGAGTAGGTTTGGTGTGTTGCATATTGATTAGGTGGTGAGCCACCAGTGTGGGGCTATGTCAACCTTGGTCTGTCTTACCCCTTACTCTGCCGTCTTACGGAAAATGCAGTATAATAATGCCAGCTTAGGTCAAATATACTTTTAAGAACATTTTTATGCCAACCTAAGTCAGATATACTTTTAAGAACATTTTTATGCCAGTCAAGGTCAGATATACTTTTAAGAACATTTTTATGCCAGTCTAGGTCAAATATATTTTTAAGAACATTTTTATGCCAGTCTAGGTCAAATATACCTTTAAGAACATTTTTATACCAGTCTAGGTCAAATATATTTTTAAGAACATTTTTATGCCAGTCTAGGTCAAATATACTTTTAAGAACATTTTTATACCAGTCTAGGTCAAATATATTTTTAAGAACATTTTTATGCCAGTCTAGGTCAAATATACTTTTAAGAACATTTTTATGCCAGTCTAGGTCAAATATACTTTTAAGAACATTTTTATGCCAGTCTAGGTCAAATATATTTTTAAGAACATTTTTATGCCAGTCTAGGTTAAATATACTTTTAAGAACATTTTTATGCCAGTCTAGGTCAAATATACTTTTAAGAACATTTTTATCTTACTACAATGGAGCCAGAGAGTGAACATGTAAGCATTTGAAACTTTGCGACTACGTGGCCAAAAATTATGAAACTTGGTGTACCGGGTTGCCGCGATGTGGGTTAGATGGGGAGAATTCGACTGACACTCTTTCGAGGTCCGCTCCCACAATCGACGAACACACAAAAAAAATACTTGCACTCTAAAAACTAAATAAATCAATTGCTTTGATTTTTAGCAGAACTGTAGGGCAGTTTAATTACAGGAATTAATGTAACAAATATAATTATAAATATAAATATCAATTCAAAGGCAACTGAATCTAACTAATGAAACTACAGCTTTCTATAAAGACTAACTTATTCACTCTAACTACTTGCAGGTCATATGAGTTAGATGCCAAATAGAATCCGCGCACGTGGCGACGGATATAACAGTTTAAATTCTATTAATTCAATGAGATATGTTATGATATGGATATTTCCTCTAGACACGCCATGGAGAATGCTTGTACAACCATGCGTTGTCTGGCGGTAGCTCTGAAACTGTCTTCAAAAGTAAGTAGAACGGTTCACTTTCATCATTACAAATTAGTATGGACTCTCACCATGCGGCCCTCACTGGGAGTGAGAGCGCTGGATGTAAACGCCGTGGGTTTATATCAAACCAAGTAGCTTAGGCTCTGGAGCTTTAAATCATGGCGCTCCTCACAATATGGACTGCTCAACTGCGTCTCTATGTCTCTCATCTGGCTGAGGACTATCGCCGTCCACCTCGTAAATGGATTGTCTACATGTGGCCTCTATCTAAGCTCTGCACGGGTTTAAATACTAAAGCTATGTCTCGACCTTCCGTCCAGATTCATACATTTGATTGGTGCAGTCGCTTCAGCTCAGCCTGCAATATTAATTTATGCTTGTCATGGCCTTGCGCCAAAATCAAGGTCAATTTTACGGTCTAGACAAAATTTAAAATGCGAAACATTAACTACTAAAATCTTCAAAGCCCGT